>CM061142.1:9421364-9457111 GCA_030789695.1 Scilla litardierei | reverse complement strand
CAGAGGCACAAAAGCGCAGCGGAAAAAACCAGAAATCGAAATTTCTACACTAGCTAAACTATTTAGCTAGGCTCTGGGGAGCCAGAACCCAGCCTGATCTATGCCGACTTGGAGTGGGTCTGACCACCCCAAGAAGGATCTACACTAAAGCGACTAATTAAAACTACACTAGAAAACGCTTAATCACATACCCGGAATCTTGGCCCTGGGGAAGGCAAGATGTACCGCACCGTCTTGAGAAGCTCCTCGTAGCCGAGCCGCGTTGACCCGATCTCCCTGAGCCGCCTCGCACCCTCGCACCGATCCGCCCGAGCTGCTTTCGCCTCCGAGCCGATCACACGCAGTAGAAAGTTTCACTTGAGAAGAAACCCGCGTCTTAGACGTCCGGATCAGATCCAACCCCCCTTCGTAGTCGTGCTAGGACTACTCCGGAGAATAAGAAAATAGAGAGAGAGATTTAGTCGCCGATCGAGCTTGCTCTAAAAATCTGGAGCTACTCGATCGTTGACTGGTGTGTGTTTCAACGAGGAGAGTGCACCCCTATTTATATAGGGAGTGAGCACTCAACTTCTCGTTGCGGGCAATGTGGGACAATTCCCATGAAGAGAAAAAATTAATTAAGCCATTTGGCTTAATTTCAACTTTAAAGTTAGCCTTTCACAAAGTCAAACTTTAACGAATTAATTCTCCTCACATACTAAACTTCAGACACCAAACAAGCTATCAATCAGAAAAGCTTGGAATGGTGATCGCGTAGGAACTGACGGTGACGAATTTCGACTTCGTTTGGCCCCTCAAACAATTGCTCAAAGTTTAGCAATTTCTCAAAAATCGTAGCCGTCATTAGGGGTTTCAAAAACCCTAATTTGACTTAAGTTGCGGGCGCGCCCGCTAGGCTTAGCGGCCGCGCCCGCCCAAGGGAGCAAGGGCGGGCCGCCCGCCCGCTGCTGTAGCGGGCGGGCGCCCGCTGCAAGCAGCGAGCGCTGGCCCGCTGCACAAGCGGGCGCGGGCCCGATGTGCAGCGGGCCGCGCCCGCTTGCAGCGGGCGCCCGCCCGCTGCACACAGCGGGCCGTGCCCGCTGCATCAGCGGGCGCTGGCCCGCTGTGCAGCGGGCCACGCCCGCTGCACACAGCGGGCCACGCCCGCTGCTGCAACGGACGTGCGCCCGTTGCAGCCAGCGGGCGTCACCCGTTTTGCGTTTGCACATGGGCCTTTTGGCCCAGTGGGTCTAACCCACTTCCCCTTGAACTCTTTCTGCGTTTCTGGGCTCGTTTGAGCTCCGATTTGGACGCGGTTTGAACCTGTGTTTAGACCGGGACGATCCCGTCATCCAGGTAACCCTTTCCAACAAGTTTGTTCCTACTAAATTCGTCGTAACTAATTTACAACACGTTTAGTCAAAATTAGCATCTAATGCAACGTTGTGTCCCTATTGCTAATGCGACTAACTTTCACAACTTATCTTGTGAATATCATCAAATGATATTTCTCTCTATTCTATATTCCTATTACTAAGACACGAACACTCCTCGGTGTGAGACCCTACAGCCTGACCTTACTACAGGTTGGGGCTCGAAACCCCTAGACGACGGTCACTACGAGCAGTAGCTGTCGTCCCTGTTTCAGAGTCATCATAACGTGATCGACCCTTGAGAAAAGTATCATAGGGTTTGCATTGGCTGTGTCAGTGATGAATTCCGTTAGCTAAAATCCCTTCGTCAAGACTGTGTTATTGTTGGCCTAGGGTATGGTTTACTGTCAACCCTATTAGACAACATTGGTCAGTATACGGCGGTTGCCTCGTCTCAAATGATGTGAGAACTACTCCCAAGCGCAGGAGATCGTGCAAGTAATATCCTGGTGAGTCCAGGTATCGAATCCGCGGGACAACTGACCTGCAAAACTACGATCGTCAATCTGAAAAGAGTAATAATACGATGTTAGCCAACCACCTATCAAACACGAAGATATAGGATCAAGAGTATGGAGTAAGAAATGAAAATCCTACATATTTACGGTGACTTTGGTAGGGGTACAAGTATGGGGAGTTTGTGTGGGTTTGATTTCGTGAGGGTGTGTGCAATCAATGAATATCAATATCTTTTCTATAACTCAACGTTTCGTCCGGTCAAGGCACGAGAACGTCGGAAAATATGGCGATCAAGCGTATGAAAACGTGCCAAAGAATTATACAATTAAGATAGGGCGAAAAGATATAGAAACCAATAATTACGACACCCTAACTACTTCAACTCCAACACGTATGAAGTGAATGTGCTACGGTTGTGATTTCGTTAGGAGTTAATAATCGCTGAAATATCATGTCTTTCATATAACTCAACGCTTCGTCCGGTCAGGGCACGAAGACGTCGGAAGATGAAACGATGAAAACTAGTCAAAGTGGCCGTATACGCATCACTAGCAACATTGATTTCATTATACGATGAACGCAACAATAAGTTCAGATTAGTGAACATGAATTGGCTAGCCTTGTCAGGGCCTAGCCATACTGGATGTAAATAATATCGACAATAAGCAAATACCCAACAAATACGTTGTAGAAATCAATGTTACGAGTGATTTTGACATGAAAATAGGGCTAAAGACATGAAATTCATCAAATAAATACTCCTAATTACATCACAACCATAGCACAAGGAGATTAGCCACGCATGGTGCAAAGAAAATCAGATTTCATAGCCAAATACATCGTTATAATAGCCAAAATACGATAAAATACACCAAATACGGGGTATAAGTTCAAGAATTTATCACCAAATCTCCACTTTAAAGCCCAAAACTCCTTTAGAATAGGAAGAATAGCCTCTGGAATTTTTCAGAATTTTCCCCTGGAGAAATACGCACAGTAGCCGCTCCAAAAGTCCCAAAATACGCCAGAATACCCCAAAAACCCTAGAAATACGCTTATATATTAGCATTGCGGGTTTAATTAGCTTAACGGGTTCGAAACCCGCACCCAATAGCGCTCAAAACCCGCATCCACGACCGCCGCTGCTCTCTACCGTTAGATCCAGGCGGGATCTGCCCACGAGCTGACACGTGGCATAGTAAGCGGATCCAACCCCGCTTTTGAATCCGAAATCAGATAGGATTAAATATCGACCGTCGGATCAAAGATCCAACGATCGTGGAGAGGCCACGTCGCCGCTAAATATCGCTGCATCCGAGCTCAGCGCGGGGATGTTACAGGCCGTTGGATTCGCTCGCGACGGCTCCGATCAAGCCACGTCGCACGCGCTCTGTCGGCGCTCGAGGATCGTCGGATCACGATCCGACGGTCCGTAAAAGGCCACGTCGCCCGCTCTTTATGCGTATGAAAACGCAGCGCTCCGCGTTCGTGAGCCGTCGGATCTCGATCTGACGGTCGATAAAAAGCCGCGTCGCCCGATCTCCGTTGCCGTCGGATCTGAGCGGGAATCGATAGGATTGCGCCACGTGGCTGCCAAGATTCGTGCAAACTTATTTTAATTCCAATAAATGGTATTCTGCATTCAAAAATTCATAGAAATTAGCACAGATCTCAGAAAAATACAAATAAATAGTCGTTGGAATCGTGAGATCGAGACGATGCTAGGAAAAATATAAAAATGCAGAAATACACAATCAAATTCACGTTTTGTGCACAAATAGAGTAATTTCTCTAATAAATGATGATGAGAAAAATACGAATGCATTAGAGATAAATTAAGCATCATATGGGCACAAAATAGGACTAATAAGGGGGTTAATTATGCAATATTCACTCCGAATCACACCCCCCAACTAGCGTTTTGCTAGTCCCTAGCAAAAAGAGCGATAAATATGGATGATCAATAAAAATTAATTCTATCAACCGCTTATGGCGTGGCTTAACAATACGCTTTCCAACATGATCTTGACTATCAATATACACATCCATGACCAAGGTCAATCACATGATGTTTTCTCTAATTTAGTATGAATAAATAACATACAAGCATCGTTTTGCGCAAGCAAGCGAAAGTATAACACGTCGTTTTTCTCTAGTTTTCTTGTTTCCAAGGAATTGGCCTATCAAAACAATCGTTCAAGATATGGGTAATGAAGTTGCTTAATATATATTCACCATTCCTTTTCTTTCATTCGTTCCGCGTAACGCGCATCAAGCAACATTCGCAGAAAAATGTATAACTTGGATCGCTCCATCAAATGAGTGAGTTTCCGGTCAATGGCTCCCAAATCAGACGATAATAGGGCATTAGGCCAAAAAGGACCCCTCGGACTGTACTACTCGAGCCAACCAAGTTATTTATTAGTGACATACTTCATTCATTCATTTCATTCATTTTTCATTCATTTTTTTCTTTTCTCTTCTTCATCTTTTTTCTCTTTTTTTCTTTGTAAGCAACTAAACACTCATTCTTTGAATATAAACATCAATAACCAAGGCCAAATTCCTCTTCAACTTGAAGACTTTTCAAAAAAATCGTGTATACTCAAGCTTTTTCATCACATTAGCATGCATGAAATAAATTCAAACTATTTCGAGATATTAATCATGGCAATTGAAAATTTTTCATGAATAGCATATTAACGGTAATTCATGGAGGAAAAAATTAATTCAAGCCATAAAAAAATTTTAGAACTCAGTTAATGCATAATCATCCGCATTTGAGGTATACGAAGGAGTTTAAAATGGTGAGATGTGGTGGGTCATTCTTTCCTTATGCCATGCTTTTCAAAAAAAAATCCTAAGGTCTCATATACATCCCCCAACTAAAGATGGACATTGTCCTCAATGTCGAAGAGGGTACGAGTTTATTCAAGCAAGCATCCTAGAAAGCAAATAAAATCTACACTACTGGAAAGAACACACTGTGATCAAATGGCGGATCCCGAATCTTTGATGGTGGAGGAAGTTGTTCAATTTGTTCCTTACGCTCCTCGGCGAGTATACTTCCTCCAAGGGCTAAATTGGACTCCAGCAACGTAACTCCCAGCATCTCTATAATCTGGTCACCTGTATCCTGCAAGAGATGAGTCACGTCAATCCAATTTATTTTAAAATTCTTTTCCATAAACACATTCCAAATATAGTCATCAAAATAGGTGAAGTAAAATAGAGCATGGTGATGACAACTCCCTGAAAAATGTGCACTACGCTCGGTATGATGCTCAGTCAAAGTGGAGAGGGATAGATGATTTTGGGATAAAACTGGGGAAGGGAATGGTTCGGGCTCAATAGTGATATTCTTTAAACAAATGTCCCTAGTCGTCTCATCCTCCTGTTCATCCAAAATTGCTCGCTCATCCTCTACTTTGCACACACTTCCTGCCATGTCAATGCTTTCATTCGTGACTTCATCGTGACATGGCTCGCTCGATGTACCTGCAATAGAAGATGAAATCAAATTATATTTTGGAAATTGAATTTCAAACGAATTATTTTCTTCTACGCAAGTGGAAATCAGCGTAAGATTTTCAATTGACTGCTGAATCTGCCGACTTCGAGCAAGGAAGTTTTCTTGGAATTGATGGGATGTGGCCTCCTGTGTCTGAATGAGCAATCGAACTTCTTCTTTCAAGTGGTGCAAAGGTACGTCTACACTTTGCTCCTCTGGATCAAGGCTTGAAGGCTCCGTTGAATCGCATTCTGAAGTCTCTTTCATGATTTCTTCGTCCTCTTGCAAAGACTCCATATAATTCCACGCCTCTGTCGGCGTCATGACTCCCAAGAATTCCTGCAGCTGTGGTCGTAGTCCACCTAGAAAGGACTCCATAAGCTCTTTCTTCGTAAACCCATGCTGCGGATAGCTCGAAATTATGTCTGTGAACCTCCTCCAGGCCTGAAAGAAAGTTTCACAATCAGTCTGATTAAAACCAACGATTTTGAGCTTCTCCATCCTATGTTTGTGTGTCTTATAATATTCTGCATCATACAAATTGTTCGTGCAATAGAATTTCATGTATTCCATATACTCCATTTTTAAAAAAAAAATCCTAGACTATAAGATGGAAGGATCTCACCGAATGTTCCTCCAAACGAACTGAAGTCGTAGATTGCAAGTACTGTTATCCCCGGCAACGGCGCCAAAAACTTGCCTCGTCTCAAATGATGTGAGAACTACTCCCAAGCGCAGGAGATCGTGCAAGTAATATCCTGGTGAGTCCAGGTATCGAATCCGCGGGACAACTGACCTGCAAAACTACGATCGTCAATCTGAAAAGAGTAATAATACGATGTTAGCCAACCACCTATCAAACACGAAGATATAGGATCAAGAGTATGGAGTAAGAAATGAAAATCCTACATATTTACGGTGACTTTGGTAGGGGTACAAGTATGGGGAGTTTGTGTGGGTTTGATTTCGTGAGGGTGTGTGCAATCAATGAATATCAATATCTTTTCTATAACTCAACGTTTCGTCCGGTCAAGGCACGAGAACGTCGGAAAATATGGCGATCAAGCGTATGAAAACGTGCCAAAGAATTATACAATTAAGATAGGGCGAAAAGATATAGAAACCAATAATTACGACACCCTAACTACGTCAACTCCAACACGTATGAAGTGAATGTGCTACGGTTGTGATTTCGTTAGGAGTTAATAATCGCTGAAATATCATGTCTTTCATATAAGTCAACGCTTCGTCCGGTCAGGGCACGAAGACGTCGGAAGATGAAACGATGAAAACTAGTCAAAGTGGCCGTATACGCATCACTAGCAACATTGATTTCATTATACGATGAACGCAACAATAAGTTCAAATTAGTGAACATGAATTGGCTAGCCTTGTCAGGGCCTAGCCATACTGGATGTAAATAATATCGACAATAAGCAAATACCCAACAAATACGTTGTAGAAATCAATGTTACGAGTGATTTTGACATGAAAATAGGGCTAAAGACATGAAATTCATCAAATAAATACTCCTAATTACATCACAACCATAGCAAGGAGATTAGCCACGCATGGTGCAAAGAAAATCAGATTTCATAGCCAAATACATCGTTATAATAGCCAAAATACGATAAAATACACCAAATACGGGATATAAGTTCAAGAATTTATCACCAAATCTCCACTTTAAAGCCCAAAACTCCTTTAGAATAGGAAGAATAGCCTCTGGAATTTTTCAGAATTTTCCCCTGGAGAAATACGCACAGTAGCCGCTCCAAAAGTCCCAAAATACGCCAGAATACCCCAAAAACCCTAGAAATACGCTTATATATTAGCATTGCGGGTTTAATTAGCTTAACGGGTTCGAAACCCGCACCCAATAGCGCTCAAAACCCGCATCCACGACCGCCGCTGCTCTCTACCGTTAGATCCAGGCGGGATCTGCCCACGAGCTGACACGTGGCATAGTAAGCGGATCCAAACCCGCTTTTGAATCCGAAATCAGATAGGATTAAATATCGACCGTCGGATCAAAGATCCAACGATCGTGGAGAGGCCACGTCGCCGCTAAATATCGCTGCATCCGAGCTCAGCGCGGGGATGTTACAGGCCGTTGGATTCGCTCGCGACGGCTCCGATCAAGCCACGTCGCACGCGCTCTGTCGGCGCTCGAGGATCGTCGGATCACGATCCGACGGTCCGTAAAAGGCCACGTCGCCCGCTCTGTATGCGTATGAAAACGCAGCGCTCCGCGTTCGTGAGCCGTCGGATCTCGATCTGACGGTCGATAAAAAGCCGCGTCGCCCGATCTCCGTTGCCGTCGGATCTGAGCGGGAATCGATAGGATTACGTCACGTGGCTGCCAAGATTCGTGCAAACTTATTTTAATTCCAATAAATGGTATTCTGCATTCAAAAATTCATAGAAATTAGCACAGATCTCAGAAAAATACAAATAAATAGTCGTTGGAATCGTGAGATCGAGACGATGCTAGGAAAAATATAAAAATGCAGAAATACACAATCAAATTCACGTTTTGTGCACAAATAGAGTAATTTCTCTAATAAATGATGATGAGAAAAATACGAATGCATTAGAGATAAATTAAGCATCATATGGGCACAAAATAGGACTAATAAGGGGGTTAATTATGCAATATTCACTCCGAATCAGCGGTCTTTATTGTATACACGTTGTACTACTTGCAACGTACCCCGGCCGAGAATTAACATAAAGACCGTACTGAGCCTATAACACTAACTTCCCTTTAATGGAAGTGACGAATCCCATCTTAGTCATTTACCCACCTAGAGAGCTTCAGGTGCAACCCAACCTAAGATCTTTCATCAGGACTGATCCTCGAAGCTAGATCATGGGTCTAAGCTACACCGTCCACTCACGGGTTGGTACAGATGACTTCAGGTCTTAAGGATCAACTAACCTATCATCACCATAGAGTTATTAAAGACAGATCATTAAAGTTAACCATTTAATAACTCTAACTTGGTCGTTCAGTGAACTCATTCTCCAATGAGCACCTGTGTCTCGTCTCCGACTTCAGCAAGTCGAATGACTATGAGATCATCATTACCCGAAGGTAAGACGAAGACACAATGATCTATCCGATATGTCGATATCCAGTTCTCGACACATCTATGATCACGAACCGTTTTAGACTTACGTTTCTATTCGGTCTCTTACTTACTCATAATCGAGATCTCATCTAGATATGTAAGGACCTAACTCTAAGTCTATGGATATTATCTAAGTATATTAATACAAATGATTTTATACTTAGAATAATACGTACCATATACGGTATGAACAAGACGTGCAATCAAGATAAATTGCCTTATGGGCATATATCTTCCTACAGGTACATGTATTTTGCCGAGACACAGGCAGCGGGACGGTATGTCGAAACACAGGCAGGGGGACGGGAAGATTGAACTCCAGTCACTCTCATACTCTCTCAAACTATGAGTTACCCCAAAACCCCAGTGAAGTGTCAAGTGTTCTATGTACATGTTTTATACGGGATATTCCACAAGATGTTCCACAAGATATTCCACAAGATGTTTTACAAGATATTCCATACGATGTATCACATGATGCTAGTCAACCCATGTCCAATGGTTGACTTTCTTATTGAAAACCATGGAGTAGTAACTCATTTCAAAGCAGACTTTGTCAGAACGAACTGAGGATAATGACAAGTCCAACAACAATAATACCGATTCCATGCTTCGAGCATGTAGAAATATTGTTTAACACACAATTTACCCAAGTTGAGGGTTGTGTGCTATAACCACCAAAGTTGAAAGTTGGCGAAGTAATCTGTAGTTGATTACTTCCCTATTAGATTAGGTCTCTAGTTCAGTTTAAGTCAAATAGCCGTTCGGAGGCTATAGATAGTGTTCCTAAGTACATACTGGGACACTAACTAATTTTCTAATTTTAGAATTAGTTGTGACTTACTGATTTCGAGATCGACGTAGCAAGCCGAAACTGGTTCTAGGGATTCTACGGACGTTGATGCACAAGAATTTGTACCTGCAAAACACAAGAACAATCGGTTATAGAACACATATTTTCACCTATTTAACTTAACGTAAATCGTTATAAATTTTTCTATAAACTAGATATGATGAAAATAATTTTTCTGCAGGAGGAAATATTTTTCTGAAGCTTGTAGGAATTTTTATAATCTTTAAAAGCTCAAAATAGATTTAAAACTAATTTTTAATTAAGTAACGTATTTATTCAACAATTTATTCCGGATGCAATCTACATCGGAAAGTTGCAAATGAACTGTCAAAATGGCCATCTCGAATAGTACTTTAACATATATTTTTCTCATATATTAATACACGTGAAAATATCAAGTTACGGATTTCTAATCGAAAATAACGTATTTAACTTTTAGACTTAAGAATTAATTCTGGAAAAACTAGGCATCTGATTGAGATGAAACTAGCGCCATTGGGTCCAGAATGTCATTTCTGATTTTCTAGAGGTAGTCTCGTAATTTTCTGGCATCTATATTATTTATTATAAATTTTTAGACCAATTAATCTATTTATATCCATTTATACGCGTATATGTATGAGATTTATACATATTCGTATATCAAAATATACGCTTTAATAACTCACCCCTTCGTTATTTTCACGTGAGCATGCAGCGGTGGAGGGGAAGCTCTCGTCGTCGACGGCGGCGGCAAGGCGGGGCGACGGCTACAAGGTCCGGCGTCGAGGGCGGAGCGGCGGTCTCGGGGTCTGTTGTGGGGCGGAGCTGTTGTCGAAGGGAAGCGGCGTTGGCGGTCTTCGGTAGAGCTCGGGAATTGAGGTGGGTAGATGGCATCGGCGGTCGTCGTGGTGTCGGGGAGGATGTCGTACGGGCAATGGTGGCGGAGCGCTGCTAGGCGGTGGGCTCGGGTACTCTACGGCGAGCGGTGGCAGCGATGCACGGGCCTGGGGAGAGCGTGGGCAGTCGGAGACGGGGAGAGGGGTCGTGTGCATGGGTGCTGCTCTTGGGGGCTTGCGGGGATCACCGTGGGGCTGGGCGGAGCTCGAAGGGAGGTTAGGGGCGGCAGTCTACAGAACTTCGACGAGGCTGTGGCAGCGGGGAGGGGTTTTGCGAGGTGGACGAAGCGTGGGGGATGGGGTCGAGGCGGTGCTCGGAGGGGGAGCGGCGATGCAGCGGGGTGAAGGCACTGTCGAGCGAGGAGAGCTGAGCGGGGGTGTCAGTCGGAGCTGCTGGGTGACGTCGGGGCAGGGTCGACGAACGGCAAACGAGGGAAATGATCGGAGCTTCGGCGTCGGGCGAGGGGAAGCTGGGTCGAGGTGGAACGGTGAGTTCACAGGCGGGGAGCTCGGTGAGGCGACGGCGAGCTCGGGGTGCTTCGTCACCTGGAGGAGCTCCGGTGGAGCTTCGACGTGGGTTCGGTGCTGCTGAAGAGGTGAGCGACGGCGGGAAGCTGAGTTGTGCGGTGGCGGAGTTGCAGACGGGGGTTCACTTGAGGGCGAGTGGCATGGGTTCGTTCGGAAATCGCCGGCGGTGGGGCTTTCTGGGCTTCGAACGAAGGAAGAGGGAGGGAGAATGAGAGATGAGGGATGAGAGATTTTGTATGTGTATGGGGAGACCGTGGGTTTGAGAGATGAGAATGAGGGAATGGGTTTCGGGGGAAAGAGTAGAGGGCCTGGGTTAAGTGTTGTAGGGTTTTAGCTGAAGAGATGAAGACGGGGTTACAGCCTTAGAGTTAGAAACTGGATTAGGGGTGATTAAATAGGTTAATCAATAATATAAAAAATACATTAGTCAAAGGGATTAATTATATTAGGTAGATAATAAATAGGTTAGGTTTAAACTTAGACTAAGTGTAGAAAAACTTAAAACGTGTCCCTCCACGTTTTAGACATGGTTAGAGTAGGTAGTTAGGGTAAATTAATAGTTAATAGGGTAATTAGTAATTAAGTAAAAAGTTAAAACGTAATTAGTAGATAATGTCAAAATTACAAAATTACGATTTTGCCCATACTAGTAAACGTATCCGAAAAATTACGAAAACATACCCACTGGATCGTATCGTTACGAGGATCGCGAATACCAGATCTGTTTCAAGGTTTGAGCTAAGAAAGTATGAGTTTTGGGCCAAAACGTTTAGGAAGCGGGTTTGCGGGTTCCTTATTGATTTGACTTCAGAAAATTACGAAATTAATGTGGGGAGCCCTAAATGATCATAGTATGCTACTGTAGAAGTTTGAAAACGTTTTGAAGACGTTTGTATAGAAAATAAATTCGTGGAATCAAAATGGTAATTTTGGGAGATGAATTTTAACAGAAATGTTTTGGGCATTTGAGAAAATCTGAAATTGCTGAAATACTTTATAATAAGTCTAGGATTTCAAAATAATTTTATAAGAAATTTTGGAATCAGTTTAAAAATCCTGATCAACCATTATAATATAGTTTAAAAATTGAAAATACGTGAATAGTTGTATTGAAAAAGTACAGACCGTTACATTCTACCCTCCTTAAAACAATTCCGTCCTCGGAATTTAAAATTTTCTTTTGAAAATAATTGATGTTATGAAGAAGCTCAAGCAAATAAATGATAGAAAAGATAGTAATCTAGTAAATCATGAAATGTGATATTATATCATCAAGAAAACAAGAGATGTTATATATGAATATACTATTGACCTCACCATAGCTTCCGTAACTATTCTTGCGACCAGTATCATCACAATAGTTACTCTGACTTCTCGAAACTGACATGAGATAATAACATCACATGAAAATGAGGGCTATTATGATGACAACATCTGTTCAAACTTGGAACCTGAGGTGATAAGCCAGTAGCAAGATATAAAAACGGAAGACCATAAAGTTTATTCGTGCTACTGGTGACTAACTGGGTCTAGCCACATATGTTGTTCATAATATAGCATGTAACGACTAATCCACGGGTACCAACAACATCAATCTCCATAATGCCCAACCACATGCTTACGTCCAAATCAACGCCCAAAGGTAAGTACAAGGCCAATACCCAAAGTCAGTACTCACCGCCAGCATTCCTTCCATCAATCTCCATAATATCCCACAATAAGGCAAGATCCAAGCTCTCATCCAGAGCCAAGCACAAGGCCTACATCCAACTTCAACTCCTAAGGCCAATATCATGCCGATAATCATTGCCATCACTCCTTCCGTAGACCAATACTTGACATTCGCAACACCCAACATCACCCAACAAGTAAACGACCAAAAACACACTTTCCTGCAAACCAAAAGGAGTAGATGCAAGAGGAAGCCTAAACGGGATCTCAACCTGGGTGAGATCCAGGGCAGAGAGCTCAAGAGAAGCCCAAGGATCACGAATTCCCAAGATCTCAGCCACACGGCAACAGCGAGGGTGGCGGCGAGGGTTGTTGCTAAGCCCAACAATCCCAAAACATAACGTCGGAGGGCCATCGGTGGTTGTCAATCTATGGTGGCTGCGACTGCTTGACGTGGCGGGTGTCACCGGAGTAGGGTGGGGTGGTGGAGCTTCGGGTAAGGTCGGAGGAGCTTGAGGCGAGATGGGTCGAGTTCGCTTGGGGAAGAGGTCGGGAGGAGGGGTGGAAGTCGATATGGCGTCGGGAAAACCACGGGGTGACTTGGTGAGGAAGAAGAGGGGGGTCTTTAAAGAAAAAAAAGGGGCACCGAAAGTCGTCGGTAGGGTAGACGGTTAGGCGGGCGGGCACGGGGCTCGAGGAGGGGAAGCAGACAAAAAGAAATAAAGGGGGGATGGTAGGTGGAAAAGGAGGTTTAACTCATGAGAATCGGGCACAAGATAAAAAGTAGGGGCTAGAAGAGAAACACGAGTTCAAAAAGATGCAAACAACCTACACTTGTCAGGTTTGGCTTGTCTCAAATTCTTCAGCACTATCCCCCAATACTTCTGAGCGTCCTTTAATTCGCTTCTGTTGTCGAACTTGAACTTCTGGTGATCGAAAAGTCGAATGCTACCCTCCTTAAAATAGACGTAGCTAGAGTTCAAGCAAACTAGAAATAGAAAGGTTCTAAGAAGGTCAATCGAAAGTTCATCAAGCTAAAGGACGGTTGATATTGAAGAAGATCGATGGCGTTACATAATCATGATTCACATCCTTGCGGTCCAGCGGAACACGGCCAGGGAAGTGACTAAGCTAGGATCACTTACCCCAAGTCTAGCAAGGGTGATCCAACAAACTTAGCCAAGCACATTGACCGGATCATGGTCCATTGAAGGAAGATTATCATTCATATGTGTGCCATCATCAACTGAATAGAAGGTGATGATGAAGAAGTGGGTAGATAGTTCAACCTATGAACTATAACTGCTAGCAAAAGAGGTTACTAGGGAGGGTATAACCAAGATTGGAACACGAGTTCCTAAACAAGGGTTAAAAGTTCAAAGGAAGATGATGGGAAACAAGGAAGATCAAGGAAGCTGGGTAATAAGAACACTTCACCCGTATATCCAATACAGGTGAGCACTCGAGACATCCCGTACTCGAGGTTAATTTGAGTATTTTAAATTGTACATCCCGATCTTGCTATTTTGTTCACGAGATAGTTAGCGCGGACCTGCGTGGGCCACCAAACTTGTAACGACCCGCTCCCGGGGGGCCCGTTACTTATTTGATATTTGCGCAGGTCCTGCAGGTTACCAGTGAAAACAAAATAGCCACGATGCAGAGATGTACAAAAATACCCAAATAGTGTCCAATTATTACATTCCATACTGTACAAGATGTCCCAACAAATATACATGAAAGAAGAAAAGTACATAAGTGAAAATAACTCTGGAAGCTGCGGTCAAATTCTGGCGCTATTAGCTTAGGAGCATCTACCTCCATATGTACGTCGTCTGCGGTGCCACGGAGATGGAACCGTAGGTAAGTCACAACAATTCTAAATATAGAAAAGAAGCAGTGCACAAGTATGACAAAAGTAACTACGTACAAGTAGATCAGAGTGAAAAGTAAAGTACTGAGTACAACTGAAAAGTAAAGGCGAACTGAACTGAAAGGAGAGAACCATTATACTATGGTAGTGCAAGTGTAAAGCAGACTAGGCAAGTGAAATATACTACTGCTGTAGCTAAAAGTATGACAGATAGAGTATTGGTGACTGTACAAGTGTAGTAAGTAACGTGTGTAAAGTAAAGGTGACTGTAGTGCGTAAAGTAAAAGTAACCGTGCAAAAGTAACTACACTACGTGACTCAAGTCGGAGAGTACAATATGTGACCATCAAGTCCATCTCTTGCCTGGGCGCGACCCAGACGAATGCCGAAACACAGGCACGGTACATGTATTTTGCCGAGACACAGGCAGCGGGACGGTATGCCGAAACACAGGCAGCGGGACGGGAAGATTGAACTCCAGTCACTCCCATACTCTCTCAAACTCTGAGTTACCCCAAAACCCCAGTGAAGTGTCAAGTGTTCTATGTACATGTTTTATACGGGAAGTTCCACAAGATGTTCAACAAGATATTCCACAAGATGTTTCACAAGATATTCCATATGATGTATCACATGATGCTAGTCAACCCATGTCCAATGGTTGACTTTCTTATTGAAAACCATGGAGTAGTAACTCATTTCAAAGCAGACTGTGTCAGAACGAACTGAGGATAATGACAAGTCCAACAACAATAATACCGATTCCATGCTTCGAGCATGTAGAAATATTGTTTAACACACAATTTATCCAAGTTGAGGGTTGTGTGCTATAACCACCAAAGTTGAAAGTTGGCGAAGTAATCTGTAGTTGATTACTTCCCTATTAGATTAGGTCTCTAGTTCAGTTTAAGTCAAATAGCCGTTCGGAGGCTATAGATAGTGTTCCTAAGTACATACGGGGACACTAACTAATTTTCTAATTTTAGAATTAGTCGTGACTTACTGATTTCGAGATCGACATAGCAAGCCGAAACTGGTTCTAGGGATTCTACAGACGTTGATGCACAAGAATTTGTACCTGCAAAACACAAGAACAATCGGTTACATAACACCTATTTTCTACCTATTTAACTTAACGTGTTTGATTTTATAGTCGATTGAAACGTCGTCGAAAATCTTTATAAATTTTTCTATAAACTATATATGATGAAAATAATTTTTCTGCAAGAGGAAATATTTTTCTGAAGCTTGTAGGAATTTTTATAATTTTTAAAAGCTCAAAATAGATTTAAAACTAATTTTTAATTAAGTAACATATTTATTCAACAATTTATTCCGGATGCAATCTACATCGGAAAGTTGCAAATGAACTGTCAAAATGGTACTTTAACATATATTTTTCTCATATATTAATACACGTGAAAATATCACGTTACGGATTTTTAATCGAATATAACGTATTTAACTTTTAGACTTAAGAATTAATTCTGGAAAAACTAGGCATCTGATTGAGATGAAACTAGAGTCATTGGGTCCAGAATGTCATTTCTGATTTTCTAGAGGTGGTCTCGTAATTTTCTGGCATCTATATTATTTATTATAAATTTTTAGACCAATTAATCTATTTATATCCATTTATACGCGTATATGTATGAGATTTATACGTATTCGTATATCAAAATATACGCTTTAATAACTCACCCCTTCGATATTTTCACGTGAGCATGCATCGGCGGAGGGGAAGCTCTCGTCGTCGACGGCGGCGGCAAGGCGGGGCGACGGCTACAAGGTCCGGCGTCGAGGGTGGAGCGACGGTCTCGGGGTTTGTTGTGGGGCGGAGCTGTTGTCGAAGGGAAGCGGCGTTGGCGGTCTTCGGTAGAGCTCGGGAATTGAGGTGGGGAGATGGCATCGGCGGTCGTCGTGGTGTCGGGGAGGATGTCGTACGGGCAATGGTGGCGGAGCGCTGCTAGGCGGTGGGCTCGGGTACTCTACGGCGAGCGGTGGCAGCGATGCACGGGCCTGGGGAGAGCGTGGGCAGTCGGAGACGGGGAGAGGGGTCGCGTGCATAGGTGCTGCTCTCAGGGGGCTTGCTGGGATCACCGTGGGGCTGGGCGGAGCTCGAAGGGAGGTTGGGGCGGCAGTCTACAGAACTTCGACGAGGCTGTGGTATTGGGGAGGGGTTTTGCGAGGTGGACGAAGCGTGGGTGTAACGGCCGCTATTTTTATGTATGTTTAATTGCATGTGTGCTTACTTCCGAATTGTCCAAGTATTTTTATCCGTAGAGTCGACGCGAGCGCGTCTACATTTTTCACCGTAGTTTAGTGTTACTATGGTTATTTTAATTTACGAATTACCGTAGCTACTTTATTTTACTAATTACGAATTACGAATACTAATTATTTTACTAATTACCATTAATGACTTTGGTTAGTTACGAATAACACACCAGATAGATAACTTATATAATATTTGGGATGAAATAACTCTATGTAATAACACACCAGACCTAATTAATTCCCCCTCACGTTTTTCTCATTCCGACTCAGTAGCAACCTCAAACCAGGTTCAATTCATTCCCCCTAAACTTTTAGTCTCCCTTCATTAATGCTATCGTTTGATTTTCGTTTAACACGTCTCTTCCACGATGAAATTTCCATGGCAAAAATTTCTTCCCTGTAATTAATAAGAACCTAATCCTTGACTAAATCATCTCCGATTAATGAACATGTCACTTGCATCTTCATTCTTAAGGATAACTCTGCAACTTCCCTACGAAAAACTTCATCAGCATCTCCCTCTACCGTTCATCAATCTGCCATCCCCAAATCAAATTGAAAACCCAAATCACAATCCCAAATCCAACCCAACAACAACAACACATTCACATCACAACCATCCTCCACAAACTCCATACATCCCAGAAATCAACCAGAAATCAAGAAATCCCAAAATCACATATAGCCACAAATCAACAAATCAAACCCCCAAATCATCCACGAAACCTCAGATCGTCGCCCCACGCCCGGATCCCCCGTACGTCGCCGAGCCCCGCGCGTAGCCGCTAGCGCCGGCCGCCCTAGCCCCCGCCGCCGTGCCTTAGGCCGCCGGCCCCCCCCCCCCCGGATCCCGCCGCCGCACGCCACCTGGAGAGCGTGCCCGCCGTCGGAAAACGCCGCCGAGCCTGGATCCGCCGTCCTCCCCTTACGCCGCCCCTTGCACCATCGAACCGCTGGCCCCCTCCTCCTTCCACGTCGCGCGAAGGTGAGTAAACCCCCCTCGTTTTCCTTGCGCAAGAGTTCTGTGCCTGCAAACGTTAAAAAAAAAAGAAAGAAAGAAAACAACAGCAAAGGACAGAGGAGAGGAAGAGTGTCAGAGAGAGTTGAATGAGTTAAGTTATTAAAGAGTAGGGTGACAGCCTTACTCTTGCTCTTATGGGTATAATAAAGAAATGACAGAGGGTTTCAATGTAGGGTTATAATAAAGAAATCAAAGAGGGTTTCAATGAGTTATAATATATTAGATAGGTATTATTTTTAAACTTAAGTTAATATATTTTAAAAGTATAAGTTAATAATTCTAATTCTAAGCCTATAATAGGTAAAATAGTAAGTAGAAGTTATTATTATTATTATTGTTCGTGTAACTAACCCATTTTGAACACCTATGAAACCAGATACCCCTACCGCTAGTCAAAACGCGCCTTCCACTACCAGACGAAACGGTAACTCATCGTACCCTAGCTATGGGGTTTAAAAGCAATATTGATGCATGCCAAATTAGTTTCTTTTATTTGGCAAAGTGTTTCACTTGAACAGTTAGCTAAACTTGATAAGTTGCACCGTACCGTAAATTGAATTGGACTCTGTGACATGCTTAACCGTTAACCGGAAGATGTAATTGGAAAAGTAAGAATGGTGATTGACTCGTAAATTGTAAGTACGGTAACCTGCACACACACACACACACACACACAGGGTTTTTGGGGTAACTTATAATTGTGGAAGTTCGGGAGCGACCAGTCCGATCTCCAGTGGATAGTACCGTATTGACTGAACAGTATCGTATTGTTGAAAAGTACCGTTTTGTTGAAAAGTACCGTTTTGATTGTATCGTATTGATTGTACCGTATCGTTTTGTTGTAACCCGGGATATCAGGTGGACTCTTGGTTGCATATCGTACTTCCCTTTATAAGTCACGTAGGCTCAGGCACAACTAGTAAATATTGTTATTGCTGATAGAAGTAGACTGTTATGTTACTTTTATGCTCTATTGATCGCACTTTACTTTTTAGTTTGCCATGCTAGTTTTGCCATGCTCGTTTATTGGTTTAAATAACATGCTAGAGATACTTTGAGTTACGTCTGATCCTGGCGACCCTTCTTTTTGTGGTGGTCTCGCCAGATACAGCACAGGTTGAGGAAGTTGCACCAGGGACTGCAGACGCTGAGTTTGCTGTAGAATTTGACCAGGAGGACGCTGGTTACTAAGTGTGAGTGTGAGCGTGTTTATTTATTATATGTATCAGAGTGGCTTGCTTGGTGTGTATTTGTGTACTCGAGTTGTATTTCCTTTCATGTACGCTGCTGGTTTGTAATAAGGGTTACACCACTTTCATGTATGAGTATTTTGGCGCATTTCTGCAACAGAGCCTGTATTGATCTCATTGGTGCCTAGCAGGACTTGTGCATTTCCCAATAGTAACGGGCCCCAAGAGCGGGTCGTTACAGTGGGGGATGGGGTCGAGGCGGTGCTCGGAGGGGGAGCGGCGATGCAGCGGGGCGAAGGCACTGTCGAGCGAGGAGAGCTGAGCGGAGGGTGTCAGTCGGAGCTGCTGGGTGACGTCGGGGCAGGGTCGACGAACGGAGAACGGGGAAATGATCGGAGCTTCGGCGTCGGGCGAGGGGAAGCTGGGTCGAGGTCGAACGGCGAGTTCACAGTCGGGGAGCTCGGTGAGGCGACGTCGAGCTCGGGGTGCTTCGTCACCTGGAGGAGCTCCGGTGGAGCTTCGACGTGGGTTCGGTGCTGCTGAAGAGGTGAGCGACGGCGGGAACCTGAGGTGTGCGGTGGCGGAGTTGCAGACGGGGGTTCACCGGAGGGCGAGGGGCATGGGTTCGTTCGGAAATCGCCGGCGATGGGGCTTTCTGGGCTTCGAACGAAGGAAGAGGGAGGGAGAATGAGAGATGAGGGATGAGAGATTTTGTATGTGTATGGGGAGACCGTGGGTTTGAGAGATGAGAATGAGGGAATGGGTTTCGGGGGAAAGAGTAGAGAGCCTGGGTTAAGTGTTGTAGGGTTTTAGCTGAAGAGATGAAGACGGGGTTACGGCCTTAGAGTTAGAAACTGGGTTAGGGGTGATTAAATAGGTTAATCAATAATAAAAAAAATACATTTGTCAAAGGGATTAATTATATTTGGTAGATAATAAATAGGTTAGGTTTAAACTTAGACTAAGTGTAGAAAAACTTAAAACGTGTCCCTCCATGTTTTAGACATGGTTAGAGTAGGTAGTTAAGGTAAATTAATAGTTAATAGGGTAATTAGTAATTAAGTAAAAAGTTAAAATGTAATTAGTAGATAATGTCAAAATTACAAAATTACGATTTTGCCCCTACTAGTAAACGTATCCGAAAAATTACGAAAACATACCCACGGGATCGTATCGTCACGAGGATCGCGAATACCAGATCTGTTTCAAGGTTTGAGCTAAGAAAGTATGAGTTTTGGGCCAAAACGTTTAGGAAGCGGGTTTGCGGGTTCCTTATTGATTTGACTTCAGAAAATTACGAAATTAATGTGGGGAGCCCTAAATGATCATAGTATGCTACTGTAGAAGTTTGAAAACGTTTTGAAGACGTTTGTATAGAAAATAAATTCGTCGAATCAAAATGGTAATTTTGGGAGATGAATTTTAATAGAAATGTTTTAGGCATTTGAGGAAATCTGAAATTGCTGAAATACTTTATAATAAGTCTAGGATTTCAAAATAATTTTATAAGAATTTTTGGAATCAGTTTAAAACTCCTAATCAACCATTATAAAATAGTTTAAAAATTAAAAATACGTGAATAGTTGTATTGAAAAAGTACAGACCGTTACAGAACCGCTCCAACCACCCCGGGCCCTCCTGTCCTCCAGCTGAAAGTCCTCTGCCATCTGAGCGTACTCCAGGGCCTCCATCAAACTCTGCGGCTTATGCATACGAACGGCAGCTCGGATAGTGGCCTTCAGCCCCTTCATGAAGGTGCTCTCTATCGTCTCATTAGTCACCCCGTGCACATGTCCTGAAAGGGCCTCGAACCTCTCTAAGTAGTTCCTCACTGTTCCCTCCTGTCGGAGAGAAAGCAGCTGCTCATGTACGTTCCCCACGTGGGGTCTTTGAACCGCTCTACCATCTGGTCCCTGATCTCCTCCTACGAGCGAAAAGGGCGTCTCGCGTCCTTTCACTGAAACCATGACAGGGCCTTCCCATCCAAGCAAATGCCCACAGCCTCCAACTTCTGCTCCTCCGTCATGCGGGAGACTCTAAAAAATCTTTCCACCCTGTAGACCCACGAGACCGGGTCCCCTCCATCGAATATAGGCAGCTTTAGCTTCCTTAGGCGGTCCATATTGAATCCACCCTGGTCCCCGCGGCCTCCTCCCTGTCTAGGCTGGTGGTAGTGCTGATAGCTCTCCTGGCACCTCTCGTAGTCCCCATGGGGCCCTCCTCGGTCTCCGTACCACTCGTCGCCTCGAAACCTGCCCTCTGGCCACTCTTGGTAGTCTCTGTATCCCCCTCCTGCGCCTGCGGTGTGTCTCTCCTAGTGGTGGGGGTGGCTGCCATCTCCCGTCGTCAAATCGTGGGTCGGGGGGTCCCGATATCCTTCGCCGTAGTCTCTGTGCTCTTGAAAACCCCTGAGTCCCAAATCCTCCTCGAAATCACGTGCCGGAGCCTCTCGTCGTGGTTGTCCATGCTGAAAATCCCCGAAATTGCCGCCAACAGCTCCTGTGAAGTCGCGTGCTACCTGGAGAAGTCGACGGGCCACGGCATGCCTGGGGCAGGGCCGCCGGCCCCGCCTGGTGGTCCTGGGGGCCCCAGCGGCCCCCCCGTGGGTTGGGGGGTCGCCAGCCCCCAGGGGGGTTCGCCGCCCCCGGGCGACCCCGGGGAGGCTCGCCGGCCCCCCTGGGGGGTTCGCCGCCCCTGGGCGCAGCCAGGGGAGGCCGTCGCCTCCTCGGCGGCCCTCCTGGGGGGTGGCTGGGCCATTGGAGGGCTGCCGCTGCCCTCCCTCATATGTGCGTCCCTGGCGGTTGGGAGGGATTGAGCCACCAGCTCCTCCTTGGGTCTCCACGGCCTTCCTCCTTATCTCTTCTCGATAATCGACCTTCCATGGCGCTTCTTCCTCATCTTCGGCAAATTCCTCCACCAAAAAATCGCGTTCCGGGTCAAGGTTCTCAATTTTCCCCTTCCCCTTGCCCAAAGTTGGCGCCTTTCCCGCTGATTTAGGGTTTTCCTCCCCTTTGTTGCTCGTCGCCAATTGATTTATGGCTCCCATCAATTGCGCGAATTGATCATCGTGCTTTGCTTGATTTGATGCCAATTGGGAGATGGAAGTAGTTAATTTCTCTATGGACTCATCGTTCCCCGCCAACGAATTTTTGATTGCCTCGATCTCGCTCGTGAACTTTGCCTCCAACGCCTCAATTTTATCATGTGATCTCGTTGTAGCTGCCATCAATCGTCACGTGCTCTGATACCAAATTGTTAGGAACTAACAAAAGATGCAATTTTTATAGAAAACTAATAACGAAGAACAAGATAATTGAGCACAAAAGAGGTGTGCTCTCCTCCCAAGACGTCGAAGAGGACATCCGCACTTGTCTACCTATGAAATCACACAAATATCAATAATCAAAGCATAGGAAAAACAAGTGACAGCTCCCCCTATTTATAATAGAAAGTAGGGTTTCAAGGGGGGAGGCAAGGAGACCCGCGCGCGGCCAAGAGAGAGGGCGACGGCTTGGGTCTTGGGCCCGTGCGAGGATTCCTGCGGGTATAAACCCGCAGGGGCTTGGGCGGAGGCCCATCAGCGAGGCATAGAGGATTCTTGGGATGGAAACCACAAGAGATCGAAGTGTAAGTACTCTTCATCTTTTACAGAGTCGCTATTTGAAGTATATTATACATAGATTTGGCTGTGAGAAGATGAAGTCTGTAGCTACTCTGCTTGCACCTCGCTTCAAGCTCAGTGCCAAGTATTGTCTGAAGAACGAAGAAGAGAATAAGCTCATGGTGAGCAAATCGTATACCAATGCAGTAGGGGCCTTGATGTATGCAATGGTATGTACCCGATCCAACCTATCACACGCGGTCAACATGGTGAGTAGATACATGCACAACCTGAGGAAGGAGCACTGGCGAGCAGTGCAATGGATCTTACTGTACATCAATGACACAGTCGACGTCGGACTAACCTATATCCAAAGTGTTCGTGGTCCGCACATGATCGGTTATGTCGATATTACTATGCAGGTGACTTGGATGTGAGGTGATTGATGACATGTTATGTCTTCACCCTGTCTGACGCTACAATATGTTGGCGGACTATCCTTCAGTCTATGGTGGCTCTATTTACTATGGAGGCAGAGTATATATCATTGACTAAAGCGGTGAAAGAGGCGATATGGCTAATGGGCTTGATGGATGATCTGAGAGCCTACCAGGAGCAGTATGATGGCCATTGTGATAGCCAGAGTGCTGTGCACTTGGCTAAGAATCAGGTCTTTCATGCTCACACCAAGCATATCGATGTGAGATTCCACTTTGTCAGGGACTATGTGGGAGAAGAAGAAGACGACATCAACTTGCTGATGATCAGAATAAAGACAATCTGGCGGACATGTTGACGAATGTTGTATCGAGAGTCAAGTTCAAGCACTGTTTGGACTTGCTCAATGTGGTACCTCGATGACGTTGACGTCGGTCCCCAGGAGGGGGCATTGTGACTCGGTAGAGTCAGTCGGTCCCAGCAGGGAACATTCGTAGCTCGGTGGAGCATTCGGTCTTTCGGGACATTTGGCTCTTCGCACAAAAAAGGCGGGGGAGCACCAGTTGATGCTCGATCAAGGTGATGCAGTGAGGGTCGTTCGATGGTCGAAGGCTTGAATCTCGCCAAGGTGGAGATTTGTGAAAGTCGGCTCGATTCAATGCTGAAAGTCGTACAGACGAGTTATCTTGTGCGGAGCTAACTCGATTGTGCTTGGGTCTGACATATCTAACTCTGCACAGGTGAGATACGAGGATGCCGAGCTATTGGACTTCTATAGCGCAGTCGGTCGATCGATCGTCATTCTCGACATTGTTGGCGTAAGCATCATTGTCAGCATCGTTACTTTTTAAATTAATTTCCTTTAGTGTCAATTTTAGAAAGAAACACTGCTTTTTCAACTTTGACCCCTCTCATTTGGATTTCGTTTCACAGAAAAGCCAGTGACTGGCCTCTCGCGTGCACCGTGGGAGAAAGCGGATGTAGCTTCCACAGTTGTAGACAGAGATTTGCTGCCCACAGCGTGATTCAGGTAATACAAATGACACTCGTACCATCAATTGGCCGGGATTACTTTCAACAAGAAGATATAAATTATGTGTGCTTAAACATATCGTATCTTGTGCTCAAACATATAAATTACTTGCAACTGCATACTGAATGTCATCAGACATATCATGTGATTGAGCTTGAATGGAGAAGACTCCAAGTCAATTGACGTTGGGTAACGGACCCATCCATGTGCCATGCGCTCATGCTTTGTCTGCCTTTGCATCCTCTCTTTCCATCGCTGTTTGTCTTCTCTCTCTGTCTTTAATTTTTTGGGGTCAGTAGTAAAATTGAGGTTGAAATTATTTTTACTTTCTACATCCAAATTGTTGTGAATGGGTATTTACTGGGTTGGATGAGTTATTGGGCCAACCTATGTGTTTGGGCCCATATCTGTATAAGCCCACTTGTATTCTCCCCTTTGGCTATAAATATAGACCTGAGGGCTCTCCCCTCAGTAGTTGATTCATAACACGTTATCAGCACGACTCTAAAAATTTTTCCACAAAATTTTTTTCCCGTTCGTTGCGAAGGCGAAGGCGAAGGCGAGACGGGAGATCCACGAGCGCGGTGCAAGGCTTCCTCCATCAAGGGTCGTCACCCGCGTAGGGCTTCGAGCAACCGTCGCTATATCCGGAGGACGGATATAGAGGTAAAAACTCTAAAAACAAAGTTTTTAATCATACGTATGATTACCCCTCTCCTAGATCTCACAAGATCGTCATGGGGATTCATCGCCACCTTGAAAACGACGGATTTTTCATCCCAAAAACTCAATTTTTAGGGTAAAAACCCAATTTTGAACCCTCCGGCGGCTAATCGTCACCAGACCCCCCCCAAACCCCTCACCGGAACCCCCTCGCCGGAAAACCCCCCCCCCCCCAACTCTGGCCGCCGCCCCCTGCAGGGGGGCGGCGGCCCCCCCGTGGCCGCCTCCCCCTGCAGGGGGGCGGCCCCCTTGGCCGCCTCCCCCTGCAGGGGGGCTGCCCCCGCCGCCGCCCCTGCAGGGGGCGACGGCCCCCGAGGCCGCGCCCCCCTGCAGGGGGCGGCGGCGGCGCCGCCCCCCCACCCAGCAAACCCTAGAAGGCAAAAAAAAATTGAAGATAAAAACCTGTGGGCCTGAAGCCCACAGGCCGCCTGTGGGCTTCAGGCCCACAGGCCAATTTTTATTCAAAAAAAACCGATCTGTGGGCCTGAAGCCCACAGCAGATCTGTGGGCTTCAGGCCCACAGATTTCCAAAAAAAAAGAGAGAGAGAGACCTATGGGCCTGAAGCCCATAAGTCGACTGCGGGCTTCAGGCCCGCAGGCTGGTTTATCTGAAAAAAAATAAATTGGGGGATGTAAAGGCTATAAGCCCGTCTCAATAGGCAACTTGTTAGCCTAAAAATTAATTTAAAAAGGGGATTTAAGGGCAAAATATTCGTGAAAAATCACGGTATATTACGGGACAAATATCGGGCAGGCGAGGACTTTTTGGGGATTCTTGGGGTGGGGCTTTTGGGATGATGAGGGAAACTTTTCCCTCTGACAAAGAAAATGTTTATTCTGGGCTCTTAATCAATTTAATTGATTAAACCCATTCAATTTACAACCTTTGCATTGTAATGATTTTTTCTGCAAAAATCACATTTACATGCTTTGCATCTCTGGTATATTCTGTTGGATATTATATGCGTGGTTGTGCATTGTATTTAAAACTTAATAATTAGGAAGATCCTGCGACCGCTCTGCCATTAGTAACCTAACGGTGTATGACGTTGCCCAGTGGTCCAATAATTATTAGGTGTTTAAATTATTTATCCATCTCTGCGAATATTAAATGCCTGTGATGCCTGTGATGAAAATGTCTGATGAAAATGTTGATGAGCACAATATTTCTGCATGAATTGCTAAATGTGGTTTTTGGATCGGCCGTTTAGTCCCACAGTTTATTTCCCGCACTTTTCTTTTATTTTTGAGAGAAATTGTAGTGAGGAATTTATGTAAATGTCAAAGAAAGAAGACCAACTTCCATGGAGACGGAGGCCACGCTTGAAGATGGAGATATCATATGGGACCCACGGGGTTTCCAAAGTTGTATTTTCATTTTCTTTAAGCTGCAAATTTGTATAATTTGGACTGTGGACTTTTTTGGACTCTTTCTTGTGGGACTGGCCGATCCACACATTTAGTTTTTCGTTAAATATTGCCTCCGCATGAAAATGTTTCCTCTGAATTAATTATTAATTCATGCATGTTTGTGCTCTGCTAGATAAATGGCTAATATTGCAAGCGTTAATTTCGAAGTACTGGAAGCATCAGTTAGAAACTATCTAAGCTTGCAGCTAGATGTAAAGTTTCACCTGCGGGCAAAGTCCCTCATAGTTGCTGTGACTGAAAAAGAAAATGTTAGCGATATAGAGAAGGCGCAAGCCATCACCTATATTCGCCGCCATGTGGACAAGACCTTAAAGGCTGAATACCTTACGGTCGAAGATCTATTTGAGCTAGGGACTGCCCTTGAGGACGGGTATAAACATCAGAAAGATGTTATACTCCCAAGGGCACGATACGAGTGGGAGAACCTGAGACTGCAGGACTTAAAGTCCGTTGCTGAGTACAACTCAGCACTTTTTAGCATCACCGCACGCCTGAAGTTGTGTGGTGAAAAAGTCTCAGAAAATCGCATGCTGGAAAAGACGTATACGTCCTTCCATGAAAAAGATGCGATACTCATGCAGCAATACCGTGAACGCAAGTTCACCAAGTATTCCGAGCTACTGTCATGTTTACTAATGGCCGAGCAAAACAGAGAGCTTCTTCTCTCCACTCACAATATACGCTCCCCGGCACTGCCCCCCACCAGAAGCTCACTATTCCTCTTCCTTCAAAAAGAAGAGAGATAATAAAAGAAAAGAAAGACCACAGAAGGGGGGGTCAATAGAAAAATGCCAAGGGCCATGTACAGCAGCAGCGAAATAATGAAAGTAAGCGGAAGTTCACGAGGCACAGAAATAACAAAAATAGAAATGATATACCCCCACCCAAGAGGGAATGGGAAGACCAGTGCCAAAATTGTGGCATGAAAGGCCACTGGTCCAGACTGTGCCGAACTCCGCATCATCTCCAGGATTTGTATAAAGAGAACAAGAAAAATAAAGCTGAAACAAACCTGATGACATCTGATGCTCCAGTTAAGTTTTTCAGCTGACGACTTCGAAAATAATGGCATGCTTAACTAGCCTTTTTTACTTTTTTCTTAGCAAATTGTTTAGAACATCTCACGTTATGAGAGCTTTTGTATTACGCAATCTGTTTTGATTGAAAAATTTTAGTAGACAACAAATGAATATGTCTATCTGAATATGCATGTGCCTTTATGTTTCATATTTTGAAACTGCTCTCATAAATAATTAGTAGACAATAAACACGTACGATCTCTTTCAATACAAAGCCCAATATCAGGGCTATATTGAAGATCCAGGGAATGCAACAATGTTGCCCCCAAACGACACAAAAATAAAGGATGCACTAATCCCTCCGAATTCCAAAAGAAACTTTCTAAGTTTCAAGGACATCCGTTTCAACGGATTCCACTTGGAAACAGCAAATGTAAATGAAAAAAAAAATTATTACCGTATGCAACGTCTCAAGAAAAAGGAGTAAAATCCATACTTGAACATTTTGAGAGCCTTAGAGGCCTCTACCATACGAAGATTCGGAGAAAGGAAGCGGAATTAAACGGAGCACCTGAAGTGCCCGACATCAGCCTAGTTTTTACTCTGGCATGATGGACTTGGCCACCCTGGATTTGTGATGATGCACTGCATCTCATGGGTATGACTTGAAGAACCAGAAGATTCTTCAGAAGGGAGAATTCCCTCGCATCCCTTACTATAAGGAAAAAATTAATTGCAAGGTCATCTCCACAAAAAGTTGAAAAAGAATCTCCACGCTTCCTCAAAAAGAATAAAAGGATATAGATGTGGATAAAATCCACCACCCCTAGTGGGCTATTTCAGTACTTCACTGTACTGATAAATGCATCCTCAGAATATTCGTACGTGTGTCTACTACAGACCCGCAACTTAGCTTTTCCAAAGCTATTGGCACAAAAATAAAAACGTTGCGGGCACATTTCCTAGACAATAAAATGTTGTAAATAAGTCTGGTTAATGTTGGGAAATATACCTCCCAGTCTTTTCAAGAGTACTGCCAATCAACGGGAATTGAAAATGAACATACAAGTGCCGCATGTTCATACCCAAAATGGGTCGGCAGAGTCACTGAAAAGTAGACTCCAATGGACTGAACGTCCATTAAATCCCGATTGCCTATGGATGCATGGGGACATGCAAACTCTGCATGCTGCATCGTAAATGAAAATAAGACCCTCTGGAGGTCAGAGTCTCCAATGCAACTTGCATATGGAATGCCACCGAACATTTCTCATCTGAGAATCTTCGGTCACGCAGTCTTAAATCCCCATTGCACCACCAAAGAGGACCAAAATGGTACTCAACGTCGCCTAGGTATCCATGCAGGGTTTGACTCACCCTCACTTATAAGATACCTAGAACCCCAAACGGGGGACGCATTTAAGGCACATCTTGAAGACTGTGATTTCGATGAGACGAGTTTCCCAAAAATATGCCCAGATACTAGAAAATCTGGCGCGAAGAAAATTATAACATGGGATACAAAAAGTTTGACCCACTATGATCCGGTAACAATACAATGTGTAGATGAGATCCCGAAGATCCTCCACATACAGAACACTGTCTACCAATTACCGGAATCATTTATTGACAACCAGAAGATTGTCAGATCACACATCCCTGCTGTAAAAAATCCAGCTAGGATTGACATCCCCGAGAATGGATGCAATCCACCAGCAGCAGAAGTGGCTGATCCTCAATAGAAAAGAGGCAGACCACCAGGCTCCTAGGACAAGAAACTCCTGGAGACCTTAAGACAATACTACCACAGGACAATGAGCTCCTGTCCACACCATCACCCTTCCCGGAATCCACTGCAGAGGAATTGCCGGGAAAAAGTGAAATTAAGTAAATGTTGTACGTACTGGGGAGGTGTTGGACAGATAGATTGTCGGCAATGTATTCACGTATCATATTGTCATATACATCGCAATGGCGATGATGTTTATAAATTATCGTTCCACACTCCGTTGCTAGAAGGCAAACGTAGAGATTGGCCAAACGTGGAACGTGGCAATAAAAGATGAGCTGGACTCACTTATGAAACGTGAAATGTTCGGACCTGAAGTCCAGACACCAAAAGGTGTCAAACCTGTGGAAAAAACAAAGTATTGCGAACATAAGAAAAATAAATACAAAATCGTATGCTATACGGTACAACCTATAGCCCAAGGAAAATTTCGCTGAAACTAGGGATCGAACAAATTCAAATGAGCATGTCTCATAAATGATGCTTCTGTCTCCCTAAGTTATCAAAAGCGAATACCTTACGATTTGGCGAAGGAAAATTTTGGATATGCCGTTATTGGATGTTGTGACGGCATACCATCGTGGATATCTTGTAAAGATAATTTCCACATTTCCTTAAAATGCATGAATAGACTTCGGGACGTCTATTCAAACATAAGTATAACAAATAAATGTACAACCAAGAGAATCACTTGACAAGTCAATGATTCCTACTGAAGGTTGTCTTTGCATCTGTGCAAAGAACAGGATTAGAGATCTTAGTTGTAGACAACTAACATCTCATCGGATCTCCTGAAGAGAAAACCGAAATAAATGTACTAGCCTGACTTTTAAACATGAAATAAAAAGACCTAGGCAAATATACAGTCATGGCTCATAGAATCCTGTTATAAACGCCCAGAAGTGCGTTGGAGAAATTAACAGGACCATAGTCATCCAAAGTACACCTACGGTGGTACACTTACTGGATGTATAAATAGAACCCTTCCGATCGCTGGAAGAGGGGGAGGATATAACTGGTCCTAAAAGTCCCTTATCTAAGTGCAATCATGCACTCCTGGCTAAACTGCACGCGTCCCGATATAGCAGTTGCAGTTATCTCATTAGCCAGAGATAGTTGGCACCTAAAAAGGGCCATTAGACCTGAGTTAAGCCTTCTGCGCTTCCTCCAAGGGTCTAAATATTTGGACTTACAAAATGTAGTAGCATCCTCCAATGTTTATGCGAATGCAGGTTACAGGTCCGGTCCATATACTGAGAAATCACAGAACAGGTACCAACAGTGGGATGACCACCTACTGCAAATATGCAAAGCAACTTATGAAGGCAACATCATCCTATAATTCCGAGATCCTCACCATTCCAGAATCACACCAATGGTGTATTTAAGGGCGCCTGGTGGTACATCACATCCCAGTGACGACTGGGATAGAGGCTGGTTCTGTGGAGCTGACCATATAATCTGAAGACCACATCAGAGGCGACGAAACTTAGCACACCTCTCCGGAGTTTCTGGATTCAGCAGCTGCTTGATGGTGACAAAATTTGTAATCTGTGTATATTTTCGGAATATTATAAATAGGAGTGATGAGATAAGCCGAAGAGATCTGAAAGCCTAAGAGCTTTTACAGATCAGGGGGAGTTGAGGGAATTTGTACTCTTTTCCCATAGCTATGGTTTTTCCCACTGGATTTTCCATAGCCAAAGGTTTTAACGAGGCAAATCAAATCAACTCTGGATCCCGAAGTATCCACCCCTCTGTGACGCTCAGAATCCAGAAGTATTCATGAGCAGAGTCACTTGTACAAATCAGGGGGAGTTAAAGAGTGTTTGCACTCTTTTTCCTTAACTATGGTTTTTCCCACTGGGTTTTCCATAGCCAAAGGTTTTAACGAGGCAAATCTCACCAACTCAGGATCCTGAAGTATCCACCCCATGTGAGACCCATACAGGCTCAGAATCCTGAAGTATTCATAAGCAGGGTCCACAACTATGGCTGGATAAGGGGGAGTGTTGTGAATGGGTATTTACTGGGTTGGATGAGTTATTGGGCCAACCTATGTGTTTGGGCCCATATCTGTATAAGCCCACTTGTATTCTCCCCTTTGGCTATAAATATAGACCTGAGGGCTCTCCCCTCAATAGTTGATTCATAACACAAATGATTTTTTCACCATCTAAATAAAAAAAAGTTTTGTGGGCCCACTACAGCACCATGTGCAATGAGTGGAGAAGAGTCCAACGGGGTGAAGATTGATTGATTGGAGAAGAGGCCAAGTGAATTGAAGGGGGGAGACAGAACCATGTGCAATGTGCTGTTGCTTCACTCACTGAAGGAGGGTGACATTTTGATTCTTTTGTTGTGTCCACCGATTTCTCACCCAATCCCTTATCCCATTATTTCCACAAACATTCATATCCATCCATCACCACCGAACATTATCACCACTCCTGCTGCTTCCACAGCCACGGCGTGACTCCAATTTGTTGTATCGAGACAACCAAATATCAATACTCACATACATTTGTTTGAAATTTTATAGATGCACAAAGCTTATAGAAAGCGTTGTTATTTTTGTTGATCAAGGACATGATGCTTATTAGATATCCCTATCATATATTTCCTTAAATAAATAAGTAATTATCTACATATTTCTGTCAAGGCGGAACCACACAGGCAAATTCCTTCATTTTTATCATGACGTGATTGTACTCTTAGGCCTTTCTCCCACAAGCTTTTGTTCTCGCTTTTCAACCCCTTAGGTTTGCAAGCCGCGAGAGCAATGTCAGGATTCTCTCCAATTAGGGGGAGGCAAAATGAACCCGATCCGATCAGAACCCGGCATCTACAACCGGATATAGGTAGATGGCTAACATGGTCAGGTCGCATCCGTGTCGAACCGGCCGAACCTGATAAAATCCAGGTCGGATGAATGTTTGACATGTCAACCCGTCCGATTGACCCGATCCTACCCATTTTACTTTATATTTATATTTACTAAAACTATTTTTTGGTTAATTTCATATCATAATTTTTACCGTAAGTATCTAATTTGTGATTCTTTACCCAACATCGGCTTATTTAGCCCAGTTGGTGGGCACAGGAGTATTTATTTGCGTGATTATGGAATCAAGGCTGGCTATATCTGTGTTGATGATTTGAATGGAGAAGACGTCTCCAAGTCAATTGAAGTGGGGAGACAGTCCCATCCCATCCATGTACTATGTGCTGATGCTTTGTTTCTTTAAAGAATAAGGGTGACATTTTGATTTGGAATTTGCTATATACACCTTAAAGAGAGGTGTATAGAGGTGACATATAGCCAAAAATGTAAAGAAATAAGGAAGATAGAAGAGGAGATATGACCAATTAGATGATTTTTCTTTGTATTTTTGACTATATGTCACCTCTATACGCCTCAATGAGGGTGTATATAGTCAAACCCTTTGATTTTTTTAACCTTGTGTCCACTTTCTCACATAACCTCTTTTCCCGTTATTTTCACAAACATTCGTATCCATCCTATCCATCTCCAAAGAACATTATCAATATCCTACTACCACATACTTGGTGTGACGGTACTGTGTTGTATCGAGACAACCAAATAGTAACATTCATTGCTACAAGGTTTTTTGGAAGTTTTATGAATGCACAAATATTATCAAATTAATTGCTATTTCGTTCCTCAAGAACATAATGCTGGTTGGATATTCCTTTCATATCTTTCCTCAAAAAATAAAAATAAATAAATAACATGAAACATATAATTTTCACCAAGGCACAAACGCAGTCAGCAACTCCATCAATTTTTATCCAACCTCCCATAGAATTGTATAAATATGTAACAATGTTTCACTTAATTTACATCATCAGAAACAATTTCTTTCCCTCAATGGAATACATGCTTTTAAATTGAATTATCAAAATAATCCATTATAAACTTTATGTATATGCTTCCATTTGGGAGGAGGTGAGAGCCGAGTACATTCACATTCTCAAAATCCCTCTCAATTTCATATATTATGTATTTTTGCCTCTCATATATGTTCTAATTTGAGCGTCAGATGAGCTGAAGCCGGGCCTCATCCCTCGTTCGACTCGCTAACGCTCTTGACTGTTGTGATGCGTGCAGATCAACGTGATAACCTAAGATAGGAGAAAGGAATCCATCTAGAACCACTTACACATGTGGCAGGTGGAAGGAAGTCTTGGACTAACTTACGCATGTGACGGTGGAATGCTATTGTTCAGATCCACTTGCGCAAGAGAGTCGTATGGATCTACTTGTGCAAAATACAACATCATTAGGTGACGCGCGTCCATAAAAAATGAATAACACCAATGTATAACATGCAAAATGCCCGAGAAAGACCATGTGCCAATGGAGAGGAGCACGCCACCCACAACCCCGTGCGGCATGTGAGTGGTGATGAACACGGCTTCCTACCACCACCCCCGCCCCTGGGGTACGTGATGCTGGAAGACTTCAATGCTTGTAAATGTAACTACAGGAACAGCTTGGGAACGAGTCTGTTCCGTGTGTCCACCTGTTGAAGAGTGAACGGAGAAGACTACAAGTCAATTAAAGCGGGGAGACAGAGCCATGTGCCGTGTGATGTGTCTTCTCGCTTTAAAGAAAGGTGACATTTTTTGATACCCATTCTTGGAGACCCTGACTTCTCACATCTAATTCTAATCCTTGTTCCCATCACCACCTCCACAAACGTCACCAAAGATACAGGGTGTGTGCTTCCATTTCCCACTTCATTTCCCCTGCAACCCAATCCCTTTAATGGATAGCCTGATTTCATCAACTGTTGCATGGATTTGTTGACAGAGCATGTGTTGAAGCACCTTTGCTTCGTTGTTCAAGTCGGCCACAACGTCGATTCCCTGGGTCGCGGGGCCGACCTGCTGGAAGCCAAGCGGAATGATGTCCTGGAGAGGATCCAAGCCGACGAGCGTCTAGGAAAGAAGAAGCGCACAAATGAGGTGGCAGCATGGCTTAGTGATGCAGAGGCCGTTCACCAGAGAGCGCAGTCCATCAGAGGGGAGTACGACCGCAGAAATTGCTTATTTCCTGGCTCATCCTCTTTCTCCTTCAACTGTTTCTCGAACCACCACATCGGTCGCAGGGCTGCCGAGGAGCTCTTTAATGTGGAAACTGCGCTACAATATTTAGCAGGCGTTGAAATCACGACGGATGCATGTGGAGACGAAATCCGACGGAAGCTGGAGATGGCACTCGATTTTCTCAGAGACGACGCCGAGGGAGCGCTAGGGCTGTGGGGGATGGGCGGGGTGGGGAAGACCACCCTCCTCGAGCACGTCAATGACTCTCTGGCTAAACATCCCTCCGCCTTCGGTTTTCATCATGTTGTTTTTCTCGTGGCGTCCAGGGAGTGCACCGTCGAAAAGATTCAGGAGCTTCTGAGGAAAAGTTTGCGCCTAACTGACAGTAGAAAAATATTTGGGTATTTGAGCAAGAAGAGCTTCGTGTTGTTGCTGGATGACTTGTGGGATCCTCTGTATCTCAAACAAGCCGGCATTCCTCTTCCCTTTGGTGCCGTCGGCCAGTTCACGCGCAAACTCATACTCACAACACGCTCTCAACGAGTGTGTCACAGCATGGACGTCCGTGACCGTAATACCATCGAGGTGAAGTGCTTGAGCCCTGAGGCTGCTCGGCTTCTGTTTCGGGACACCGTAGGCGACGATGCCATCAACTCCCATCCCCAGATACCGCAGAAGCTTGCAGATGAGGTTGCAGATGAGTGTGGGGGCCTTCCATTGGCCCTCATCACGATCGGCAGGGCCATGGCCGGGAAGAAAACAGTCCAGTTGTGGGAACATGCTATCAATCAGCTTCGGCAATCAAAGCTATCAAAGATCTCAGGTATAGACGATCCTCTCCCGCTTCTAAAATTTAGCTATGATCATTTAAAGGGTACCAAGGAGCAGCAGTGTTTTCTCCACTGCGCCTTGTGGCGAGAAGATTCTGAAATTCGTAAAGAGGACCTAATAGAGTGCTGGATGGGACACGGTTTGTTGGAAGATGATATGGATGAGATAGTGGATGTTTATAATCAAGGCTATGACATAATCGATTCCCTTCAAAAGGCATGCTTATTGAAGCCTGCCGAGCAAGGCAACTACCTGGAGTTGAAGAACGGCGAGCGGGTGAAGCTTCATGATGTTATCAGGGACATGGCTTTGTGGATCGCACGCGATTGTGGAGAGAATGAGAAGAAATGGCTAGTGCTTGAAAAAGAACAAATAAAGGCACTACCACAGGATACACGAGTATGGAGCGAGGTACATAAAGTGTCAGTCTGGAGTCTTGACGGCGAGGGATTCCCATCTGGAATTCAGAGTTGTCCTAAACTAACCACCCTCTTTTTCCAGCACGGTTGTCTGAAGCAAGAGGAAGATGATTTTATGGGAGTTAATCATATCTCCAAATTTTCACCTATTGGACATTTCTCCGAACTTAGATACTTGAATCTATATGGATGTCGTGGAGAGTTTCCAATTGAGATATGCAGCCTAATCAAACTGGAGTATCTCGACATTTCATGTACTGGGGTCAGTTCATTTCCAGATGAGCTAAAAAATCTTGGCAACTTGAAGTACTTGATTGCAATAGGAACCCGCATCTCACGTCTTCCTGATGATTTGATAGCAAACCTAGTCAGCTTATTGTATCTAAATTTGTTTCCAGTGTCACCTTATTTCCGGGTGGGGTGGGGCATGGACATTATTCATCAAAGTTCCATTATTGATGGGTTGAGTAGTGTGAAGGGAAGCTTGAAGGCCATTGGAATCAGTGCATCTACCATAGCAGATATGGAAAAACTTGCCCGATTAGACATGGACATTATTCATCTCTCTATACATGGAATGCAA
>CM061142.1:9323918-9420864 GCA_030789695.1 Scilla litardierei | reverse complement strand
GGGCTTGCGGGGATCACCGTGTGGCTGGGCGGAGCTCGAGGTTGGGGCGGCAGTCGAACTTCGACGAGGCTGCGGGGAGGGGTTTTGCGCGTGGGGGATGGGGTCGCGGTGATGCAGCGGGGCCACTGTCGAGTGAGGAGAGCGGGGGGTGTCAGTCAGGGTCGACGAACGGCGGATCGGAGCTTCGGCTCCGAACGGCGAGTTCACAAGTGAGGCGACGGCGAGCTGAAGAGGTTAGCGACCTGAGGTGTGCGGTGGCCGGAAATCGCCGGCGGTATGAGAGATTTTGTAAGTGTGGGTTTGAGAGATGAGAGCCTGGGTTAAGTGCGGGGTTACGGCCTTAGGAAACTGGGTTAGGGGTATAGTATGCTAATGTAGTCCACCTGAAAGTCCTCTCTCTATCGCCTCATCAGTTCCTCACTGTTCCCTGAACCGCTCTATCATCTTCTCGCGTCCTTTCACTTCCGTCATGTGGGAGACGATCCATATTGAATCCACCCTGGTCCCCGCGGCCTCATCCCTGTCTAGGCTGGTGGTAGTGCTGATAGCTCTCCTGGCGCCTCTCTTAGTCCCCATGGGGCCCTCCTCGGTCTTTGTACCCCTCGTCGCCTCCAAACCTGCCCTCTGGCCACTCTTGGTAGTCTCTGTATCCCCCTCCTGCGCCTGCGGTGTGTCTCTCCTAGTGGTGGGGGTGGCTGCCATCTCCCGTCGTCAAATCGTGGGTCGGGGGGTCCCGATATCCTTCGCCGTAGTCTCTGTGATCTTGAAACCCCTGAGTCCCAAATCCTCCTCGAAATCACGTGCCGGAGCCTCTCATCGTGGCTGTCCATGCTGAAAATCCCCGAAATTGCCGCCAACAGCTCCTGTGAAGTCGCGTGCTACCTGGAGAAGTCGACGGGCCACGGCATGCCTGGGGCAGGGCCGCCGGCCCCGCCTGGTGGTCCTGGGGGCCCCAGCGGCCCCCCCGGTGGGTTGGGGGGTCGCCGGCCCCCAGGGGGTTTCGCCGCCCCCGGGCGACCCCGGGGAGGCTCGCCGGCCCCCCTGGGGGGTTCGCCGCCCCTGGGCGCAGCCTGGGGAGGCCGTCGCCTCCTCGACGGCCCTCCTGGGGGGTGGCTGGGCCATTGGAGGGTTGCCGCTGCCCTCCCTCATGTGTGCGTCCCTGGCGGTTGGGAGGGATTGAGCCACCGGCTCCTCCTTGAGTCTCCACGGCCTTCCTCCTTATCTCTTCTCGATAATCGACCTTCCATGGCGCTTCTTCCTCATCTTCGGCAAATTCCTCCACCAAAAAATCGCGTTCCGGGTCAAGGTTCTCAATTTTCCTCTTCCCCTTGCCCAAAGTTGGCGCCTTTCCAGCTGATTTAGGGTTTTCCTCCCCTTTGTTGCTCGTCGCCAATTGATTTATGGCTCCCATCAATTGCGCGAATTGATCATCGTGCTTTGCTTGATTTGATGCCAATTGGGAGATGGAAGTAGTTAATTTCTCTATGGACTCATCATTCCCCGCCAATGAATTTTTGATTGCCTCGATCTCGCTCGTGAACTTTGCCTCCAACGCCTCAATTTTATCCTGTGATCTCGTTGTAGCTGCCATCAATCGTCACGTGCTCTGATACCAAATTGTTAGGAACTAACAAAAGATGCAATTTTTATAGAAAACTAATAACGAAGAACAAGATAATTGAGCACAAAAGAGGTGTGCTCTCCTCCCAAGACGTCGAAGAGGACATCCGCACTTGTCTACCTATGAAATCACACAAATATCAATAATCAAAGCATAGGAAAAACAAGTGACGGCTCCCCCTATTTATAATAGAAAGTAGGGTTTCAAGGGGGGAGGCAAGGAGACCCGCGCGTGGCCAAGAGAGAGGGCGACGGCTTGGGTCTTGGGCCCGTGCGAGGATTCCTGCGGGTATAAACCCGCAGGGGCTTGGGCGGAGGCCCATCAGCGAGGCATAGAGGATTCTTGGGATGGAAACCACAAGAGATCGAAGTGTAAGTACTCTTCATCTTTTACAGAGTCGCTATTTGAAGTATATTATACATAGATTTGGCTGTGAGAAGATGAAGTCTGTAGCTACTCTGCTTGCACCTCGCTTCAAGCTCAGTGCCAAGTATTGTCTGAAGAACGAAGAAGAGAATAAGCTCATGGTGAGCAAACCGTATACCAATGCGGTAGGGGCCTTGATGTATGCAATGGCATGTACCCGATCCGACCTATCACACGCGGTCAACATTGTGAGTAGATACATGCACAACCTGGGGAAAGAGCACTGGCGAGCAGTACAATGGATCTTACTGTACATCAATGGCACAGTCGACGTCGGACTGACCTATATCCAAAGTGTTCATGGTCCGCACATGATCGGTTATGTCGATTTCGACTATGCAGGCGACTTGGATGTGAGGTGTTCGATGACATGCTATGTCTTCACCTTGTCTGGCGCTACAATATGTTGGCAGACTATCCTTCAGTCTATGGTGGCTCTATTTACTATGGAGGCAGAGTATATATCATTGACTGAAGCGGTGAAAGAGGCGATATGGCTAATGGGCTTGATGGATGATCTGAGAGCCTACCAGGAGCAGTATGATGGCCATTGTGATAGCCAGAGTGCTGTGCACTTGGCTAAGAATCAGGTCTTTCATGCTCACACCAAGCATATCGATGTGCAATGTGCTGTTGCTTCTGTCATTGAAGGAAGGTGACATTATGATTCTTTTGTTGTGGCCACCGATTTCTCACCTAATCCCTTATCCCATTATTTCCACAAACATTCGTATCCATCCATCACCACCGAACATTATCACCACTCCTGCTGCTTCCACAGCCACGACGTGACTATAATTTGTTGCATCTAGACAACCAAATATCAATACTCATATAAATTTGTTTGAAATTTTATAGATGCACAAAGCTTATAGAAAGCGTTGTTATTTTTGTTGATCAAGAACATGATGCTTATTAGATATCCCTATCATATATTTCCTTAAATAAATAAGTAATTATCTACATATTTCTGTCAAGGCGGAACCACACAGGCAAATTTCTTCATTTTTATCATGACGTGATTGTACTTTTAGGCGTTTCTCCCACAAGCTTTTTTTCTCGCTTTTCAACCCCTTTAGGTTTGCAAGCCGCGAGAGCGATGTCAGGATTCTCTCCAATTAGGGGAAGGCAAAATGAACCCGATCCGATCTGAACCCGGCGTCTACAACCGGATATAGGTAGATGGCTAACATGGTTAGGTCGCATCCTTGTCGAACCGGCCGAACCGGATAAAATCCAGGTCGGATGAATGTTTGACCTGCCAACCCGTCCGATTGACCCGATCCTACCCATTTTACTTTATATTTATATTTACTAAAACTATTTTTTGGTTAATTTCATATCATAATTTTTACTGTAAGTATCTAATTTGAGATTCTTTACCCAACATCGGCTTATTTAGCCCAGTTGGTGGGCACACGAGTATTTATTTGCGTGATTATGGAATCAAGGCTGGCTATATCTGTGTTGATGATTTGAATGGAGAAGACGTCTCCAAGTCAATTGAAGTGGGGAGACAGTCCCATCCCATCCATGTACTATGTGCAGATGCTTTGTTTCTTTAAAGAAGAAGGGTGACATTTTGATTTGGAATTTGCTATATACACCTTAAAGAGAGGTGTATAGAGGTGACATATAGCCAAAAATATAAAGAAATAAGGAAGATAGAAAAGGAGATATTGTTATGAATCAACTACTGAGGGGAGAGCCCTCAGGTCTATATTTATAGCCAAAGGGGAGAATACAAGTGGGTTTATACAGATGTGGGCCCAAACACTTGGATTGGCCCAATAGCTCATCCAACCCAGTAAATACTCATTCACAACACTCCCCCTTATCCAGCCATAGTTGTGGACTCTACTCATGAATGCTTCAGGATTCTGAGCCTGTATGGGTCTCACATGGGGTGGATACTTCAGGATTCTGAGTTGGTGAGATTTGCCTCGTTAAAACCTTTGGCTATGGAAAACCCAGTGGGAAAAACCATAGTTAAGGAAAAAGAGTACAAACTCTGCCAAACTCCCCCTGATTTGTACATGTGACTCTGATCATGAATACTTCTGGATTCTGAGCGTCACAGAGGGGTGGATACTTCGGGATCCAGAGTTGATTTGATTTGCCTCGTTAAAACCTTTGGCTATGGAAAACCCAGTGGGAAAAACCATAGCTAAGGGAAAAGAGTACAAATTCCCTCAACTCCCCCTGATCTGTAAAAGCTCTTAGGCTTTCAGATCTCTTAGGCTTATCTCATCACTCCTATTTACAATATTCCGAAAATGTACACAAATTACAAATTTTGTCACCATCAAGCAGCTGCTGAATCCAGGAACTCTGAAGAGGTTGCTAAGTTTCGTCGCCTCTGATGTGGTCTTCAGACTATATGGTTAGCTCCACAGAACCAGCCTCTATCCCAGTCGTCACTGGGATGTGATGTACCACCATGCGCCCTCAAATACACCATTGGTGTGATTCTGGAATGGTGAGGATCTCGGAATGATAGGATGATGTTGCCTTCATAAGTTTCTTTGCAGATCTGCAGGGGATGGCCATCCCACTGTGGGTACCCGTTCTGTGATTTCTCAGCATAGGGACTGGACCTGAAACCTGCATTTGCATATACATTGGAGGATGCTACTACATTTTGTAAGTCCGAATATTTCGACCCTTGGAGGAAGCGCAGCAGGCTTAACTCAGGTCTAATGGCCCTTTTTAGGTGCCAACTATCTCTGGCTAATGAGTTTACTGCAATTGTTATACCAGGACACATGCAGTTAGCCAGGAGTGCATGATTGCACTAAGATAAGGGACTTTAGGACCAGTTATATCCTCCCCCTCTTCCAGCGATCGGAAGGGTTCTTTTTGTTCATCCAGTAAGTGTACCACCGTAGGTGTACTTTGGATGACAATGGTCCTTTTAATATCTCCAACGCACTTCTGGGCGTTTGTAACAGGATTCTATGAGCCATGACTTTATATTTGCCTAGGTCTTTTTTATTTCATGTTTAAAAGTCAGGCTTGTACATTTATTTCGGTTTTCTCTTCAAGAGATCCGATGAGATGTTAGTTGTCTACAACTAAGATCTCTAATCCTGTTCTTTGCACAGATGCAAAGACAACCTTCAGTAGGAATCGTTGACTTGTCAAGTGATTCTCTTGGTTGTACATTTATTTGTTATACTTATATTTCTTTATTTGAATAGACGTCCCGAAGTCTATTCAGGCATTTTAAGGAAATGTGGAAATTATCTTTACAAGATATCCACGAAGGTATGCCGTCACAACATCCAATAACAGCATATCCAAAATTTTCCTTTGCCAAATCGTAAGGTATTCGCTTTTGAGAACTTAGGGAGACTGATGCATCATTTATGAGACATGCTCATTTGAATTTGTTCGATCCCTAGTTTCAGCGAAATTTTCCTTGGGCTATAGGTTGTACCGTATAGCATACGATTTTGTATTTATTTTTCTTATGTTTGCAATACTTTGTTTTATCCACAGGTTTGACACCTTTTGGTGTCTGGACTTCAGGTCCGAACATTTCACGTTTCGTAAGTGAGTCCAGCTCATCTTTTATTGCCACGTTCCACGTTTGGCCAATCTCTACGTTTGCCTTCTAGCAACGGTGTGTGGAACGATAATTTATAAACGTCATCGCCATTGCGATGTATATGGCAATATGATACGTGAATACATTGTCGACAATTTATGTTCTATCTGTCCAACACCTCCCCAGTACGTACAACATTTACTAAATTTCACTTTTTTTTCCGGCAATTCCTCTGCAGTGGATTCCGGGAAGGGTGATGGTGTGGACAGGAGCTCATTGTCCTGTGGTAGTATTGTCTTAAGGTCTCCAGGAGTTTCTGTCCTTGGAGCCTGGTGGTCTGCCTCTTTTCTGTTGAGGATCAGCCACTTCTGCTGCTGGTGGATTGCATCCATTCTCGGGGATGTCAATCCTAGCTGGAGTTTTTGCAGCAGGGATATGTGATCTGACAATCTTCTGGTTGTCAATAAATGATTCCGGTAATTAGTGAACAGTGTTCCCTGTGTGGAAGATCTTCGGGATCTCATCTACACATTGTATTGTTACCGGATCATGGTGGGTCAAACTTTTTGTATCCCACGTTATAATTTTCTTCGCGCCAGATTTTCTAGTATCTGGGCATATTTTTGGGAAACTCGTCTCATCGAAATCACAGTCTTCAAGATGTGCCTTAAATGCGTCCCCCGTTTAGGGTTCTAGGTATCTTATAAGTGAGGGTGAGTCAAACCCTGCATGGATACCTAGGCGACGTTGAGTACCGTTTTGGTCCTCTTTGGTGGTGCAATGGGGATTTAAGACTGCGCGACCGAAGATTCTCAGATGAGAAATGTTCGGTGGCATTCCATATGCAAGTTGCATTGGAGACTCTGACCTCCAGAGGGTCTTATTTTCATTTACGATGCAGCATACAGAGTTTGCATGTCCCCATGCATCCATAGGCAATCGGGATTTAATGGACGTTCAGTCCATTGGAGTCTACTTTCCAGTGACTCTGCCGACCCATTTTGGGTATGAACATGCGGCACTTGTATGTTCATTTTCAATTCCCGTTGATTGGCAGTACTCTTGAAAAGACTGGGAGGTATATTTCCCAACATTAACCAGACTTATTTACAACATTTTATTGTCTGGGAAATGTGCCCGCAACGTTTTTATTCTCGTGCCAATAGCTTTGGAAAAGCTAAGTTGCGGGTCTTGTAGTAGACATACGTACGAATATTCTGAGGATGCATTTATCAGTACAATGAAGTACCAAAATAGCCCACTAGGGGTGGTGGATTTTATCCACATCTGTCTCCTTGTATTCTTTTTGAGGAAGCGTGGAGATCCTTTTTCAACTTTTCGTGGAGATGGCCTTGTAATTAAACTTCCCTTATATTAAGGGATGCGAGGGAATTTTCCCTTCTGAAGAATCTTCTGGTTCTTCAAGTCATACCCATAGGATAAGATGCTGTGCATCATCACAAATCCAGGGTGGCCAAGTCCATCATGCCAGAGTAAAAACTCGGCTGATGTAGGGCACTTCAGGTGCTCCGTTTAATTCTGCTTCCTTTCTCCGAATCTTCGTATGGTGAAGGCCTATAAGGCTCTCAAAACGTTCAAGTGTGGATTTTACTCCTTTTTCTTGAGACGTTGCATACGGTAATTTTTCATTTATTGTATACTAAAAATTTTATTCAAAAACAGATTGCATAATGCAAAAGCTCTCATAAATTATTCTCAAAACAAATTGCTAAAAATAAAGACTAGTCAAGCAAGTCATCATTTTCGAAGTTTGTCAGCTGAAAAATTGACTGGAGCATCAGAGGTCATCAGGTTTGTTTCAGCTTTATTTTTCTTGTTCTCTTTATACAAATCCTGGAGATGATGCGGAGTTCGGCACAGTCTGGACCAGTGGCCTTTCATGCCACAATTTGGCACTGGTCTTCCCATTCCCTCTTGGGTGGGGCTATATCATTTCTATTTTTGTTATTTCTGTGCCTCGTGAACTTCCGCTTACTTTCATTATTTCGCTGCTACTGTATATGGCCCTTGGCATTTTTCTGTTGACCCCCCTTCTGTGGTCTTTCTTTTCTTTTATTATCTCTCTTCTTTTTGAAGGAAGAGGAATAGTGAGCTTCTGGTGGGGGGCAGTGCCGGGGAGCGTATATTGTGAGTGGAGAGAAGAAGCTCTCTGTTTTACTCAGCCATGAGTAAACATGACGGCAGCTCAGAATACTTGGTGAACTTGCGTTCACGGTATTGCTGCATGAGTATCGCATTTTTTTTTTCATGGAAGGACGTATACGTCTTTTCCAGCATGCGATTTTCTGAGACTTTTTCACCACACAACTTCAGGCGTGCGGTGATGCTAAAAAGTGCTGAGTTGTACTCAGCAACGGACTTTAAGTCCTGCAGTCTCAGGTTCTCCCACTCGTATCGTGCCCTTGGGAGTATAACATCTTTCTGATGTTTATACCCGTCCTCAAGGGCAGTCCCTAGCTCAAATGGATCTTTGACCGTAAGGTATTCAGCCTTTAAGGTCTTGTCCACATGGCGGCGAATATAGGTGATGGCTTGCGCCTTCTCTATATCGCTAACATTTTCTTTTTCAGTCACAGCAGCGATGAGGGTCTTTGCCCGCATGTGAAACTTTACATCTAGCTGCCAGCTTAGATAGTTTCTACCTGATGCTTACAGTATTTCGAAATTAACGCTTGTAATATTAGCCATTTATCTAGCAGAGCACAAACATGCATGAATTAATAATTAATTCAGAGAAAACATTTTCATGCGGAGGCAATATTTAACGAAAAACTAAATGTGTGGATCGGCCAGTCCCACAAGAAAGAGTCCAAAGAAAGTCCACAGTCCAAATTATACAAATTTGCAGCTTAAAGAAAATGAAAATACAACTTTGGAAACCCCGTGGGTCCTATATGATATCTCCATCTTCAAGCGTGGCCTCCGTCTCCATGGAAGTTGGTCTTCTTTCTTTGACATTTACATAAATTCCTCACTACAATTTCTCTCAAAAATAAAAGAAAAGTGCGGGAAATAAACTGTGGGACTAAACGGCCGATCCAAAAACCACATTTAGCAATTCATGCAGAAATATTGTGCTAATAACATTTTCATCAGACATTTTCATCACAGGCATCACAGGCATTTAAAATTCGCAGAGATGGATAAATAATTTAAACACTTAATAATTATTGGACCACTGGGCAACGTCATACACCGTTAGTTTAGGTTACTAACGGCAGAGCGGTCGCAGGATCTTCCTAATTATTAAGTTTTAAATACAATGCACAACCACGCATATAATATCCAACAGAATATACCAGAGATGCAAAGCATATAAATATGATTTTTGCAGAAAAAAAAATCATTACAATGCAAAGGTTGTAATTTGAATGGGTTTAATCAATTAAATTGATTAAGAGCCCAAAATTAACATTTTCTTTGTCAGAGGAAAAAGTTTCCCTCATCATCCCAAAAGCCCCCCCAAGAATCCCCAAAAAGTCCTCGCCTGCCCGATATTTGTCCCGTAATTTACCGTGATTTTTCACGAATATTTTGCCCTTAGAACCCCTTTTAAATAAATTTTTTAGGCTAGCAAGTTGCTTTTTAAGGCTTGTTAATAGCCTTTGCCTCCCCCAATTTTTTTTTTCTCTTTCAGATAAAACAGACTGCGGGTCCGAAGCCCGCAGTCGGCCTATGGGCTTCAGGCCCATAGGCTCTCTTTTTTTTTGACTTCTGTGGGCCTGAAGCCCACAGATCTGCTGTGGGCTTTAGGCCCACAGATCTGGAATTTTTTTTTAAAGAAATAATTGGCCTGTGGGCCTGAAGCCCACAGCCGGCCTGTGGGCTTCAGGCCCACAGGCTTTATCACAATTTTATTTAATTTTTTTTTTGTTTAGGGTTTCTGTGTGGGGGGGGCCGGCGCCGCCGGCGCCCCCTGCAGGGGGGCGCGGCCGCGGAGGCCGCCCCCCCTGCAGGGGGGAGCGGTCGGGGCCGCCCCCCCTGCGGGGGGAGGCGGCCACGGGGGCCGCCGCCCCCTGCAGGGGCGGCGGCGGGGGCCGCCCCCCCCTGCGGGGGGAGGCGGCCACGGGGGCCGTCGCCCCCTGCAGGGGCGGCGGCGGGGGCCGCCCCCCTGCGGGGGGAGGTGGCCAGGGTGAGGGGGGGCGGATTCCAGCGAGGGGGGGGGGGTTTCCCCTAAAAATTAGGGTTCAAAATTAGGGTTTTTACCCTAAAAATTGGGTTTTTGCCCTAATAATTGGGTTTTTGGGATGAAAAATCCGTCGTTTTCAAGGCGACGATGAATCCCCATGACGATCTTGTGAGATCTAGGGGAGGGGTAATCATACGTATGATTAAAAATATCGTTTTTAGTGTTTTTACCTCTATATCCGTCCTCCGGATATAGCGACGGTTGCTCGAAGCCCTACGCGGATGACGACCCTTGATGGAGGAAGCCTTGCACCGCGCTCGTGGATCTCCCGTCTCGCCTTCGCCTTCGCCTTCGCAACGAACGGAAAGAAAATTTTGTGGAAAAAGAGAATTTTTAGAGTCGTGCTGATAACGTGTTATGAATCAACTACTGAGGGGAGAGCCCTCAGGTCTATATTTATAGCCAAAGGGGAGAATACAAGTGGGTTTATACAGATGTGGGCCCAAACACTTGGATTGGCCCAATAGCTCATCCAACCCAGTAAATACTCATTCACAACAGATATGACCAATTAGATGATTTTTCTTTGTATTTTTGGCTATATGTCACCTCTATATGCCTCAACGAGGGTGTATATAGTCAAACCCTTTGATTTTTTTAACCTTGTGTCCAATTTCTCACATAACCTCTTTTCCCGTTATTTTCACAAACATTCGTATCCATCCTATCCATCTCCAAAGAACATTATCAATATCCTACTACCACATACTTGGTGTGATGGTACTGTGTTGTATCGAGACAACCAAATAGCAACACTCATTGCTACAAGTTTTTTTTTGAAGTTTTATGAATGCACAAAGCTTATCAAAATTAATTGCTATTTCATTCTTCAAGAACATAATGCTGGATATTCCTTTCATATCTATCTTCAAAAAAAAAAATTAAATAACATGAAACATATAATATTCACCTAGGCACAAACGCAGTCAGCAACTCCTATATATGTAACAATGTTTCACTTAATTTACATCATCAGAAACAATGTCAATGTTTCACTTAATTTCACTTAATTGCCATGCTGTAAGGGCAAGTTTGGTTTGAGCGGTCAATGCTTAGTAGACCATGGTGATTATGCTTCGCTTTTTTTTATTAAAAATATGGACATATTGCATGAATAATACCTGGACGTAATGCTGTTGTTCAGATCCACTTGCGCAAGAGAGTCGTATGGATCTACTTGTGCAAAATACAACATCATTAGGTGACGCGCGTCCATAAAAATGAATAACACCAATGTATAACATGCAGAATGCCCGAGAAAGACCATGTGCCAATAGAGAGGAGCACGCCACCCACAACCCCGTGCGACAAGTTGATAATTTGTTGGAATTTGTTTTCTTTTTTTTGGGAACAGGTCACCTCCTTACACCGATTTTCGGTGTATATAGTTGAACTCAAATGTAATTACAGGAACAGCTTGGGAACGAGTCTGTTCCGTGTGTCCACCTGTTGAAGAGTGAACGGTGAAGACTCCAAGTCAATTAAGGCGGGGAGACAGAGCCATGTGCCGTGTGATGTGTCTTCTCGCTTTAAAGAAAGGTGTCATTTTTTGATTCCCTTTCTTGGAGACCCTGACTTCTCACATCCAATTCTAATCCTGGGGTTCCCATCACCACCTCCACAAACATTCATTGCCCCATCACCAAAGATACAGGGTGTGTGCTTCCATTAATTCCCACTTCATTTCCCCTGCAGCCCAAACCCCTTTAAATGGATATCCTGATTTCCTCCTTCATCAACCCTATCGTGGGTTTGTTGAAAGATCATGTATTGAAGCACCTTTGCTTCGTTGTTCAAGTCGGCCACAACGTCGACTCCCTTGACCGCAGGTCCGAGCTGCTGGACGCCAAGCGGAGGGATGTCGTGGAGAGGATCCGGGCCGACGAGCCTCTGGGAAGGAAGCCAACAAATGTGATGGAAGCATGGCTTAGGGACGCAGATGCCGCTCACCAGAGAGCGCAGTCCATCAGAGGCGAGTACGGCCGGAGAAATTGCTTGTTTCCTGGCACCACCTCCTGCTCCTTCAACTGTTTAGCCAACCACCACATCGGTCGCATGGCGGCCGAGGAGCTCTCGAACGTGGAAACTGCACTACGAACCTTTGAAGGCTTTAAAGAAATGATCACGGCGCAGGTGCTCCCGCCTCCGGCGCAAGAGATGCCCACCACCGCCCTCACCGATGCATGTGGAGACGAAATCCGACGGAAGCTGGAGATGGCGCTCGATTTTCTCAGAGACGACGCCCAGGGAGCGCTAGGGCTGTGGGGGATGGGCGGGGTTGGGAAGACCACCCTCCTCGAGCACGTCAACGACTCACTTGCCAAAGATCCCTCCGCCTTCGGTTTTGATCGCGTGGTTTTTCTCGTGGCGTCCAGGGAGTGCACCGTTGAAAAGATTCAGGATCTTTTGAGGGAAAGTTTGGGGCTGAACGACAGTAGAGAAATATTTGGGTATTTGAGCAAGAAGAGCTTCGTGTTGTTGCTGGATGACTTGTGGGATCGTCTGGATCTCAAAAAAGTCGGCATTCCTCTTCCCTTTGGTACCGTCGGCCAGTTCAAGCGCAAACTTATACTCACAACACGATCTCAACAAGTGTGTCTCAACATGGGAGTCCGTTACCGCAATACCATCGAGGTGAAGTGCTTGAGCCGTGATGCTGCTCGGCGTCTGTTTCGGGACACCGTAGGCGAAGATGCCATCCTCTCCCATCCCCAGATACAGCAGAAGCTTGCAGATGAGGTTGCCGATGAGTGTGGGGGCCTTCCATTGGCCCTCATCACGATCGGCAGGGCCATGGCCGGGAAGAAAACAGTCCAGTTGTGGGAACATGCTCTCAACCAGCTTCGGCAATCAAAGCCATCAAAGATCTCAGGTATAGATGATCCTCTCCCGCTTCTAAAATTTAGCTATGATCATTTAAAGGGTACCAAGGAGCAGCAGTGTTTTCTCCACTGCGCCTTGTGGCCCGAAGATCGTGAAATTCTTAGAGAGGAGCTAATAGAGTGCTGGATGGGAAACGGTTTGTTGGAAGATGACGTGGATGAGATAGTGGATGTCTATAATCGAGGCTATGACATAATCGATTCCCTTCAAAAGGCATGCTTATTGGAGTCTGTCGAGACAGGCATCGAATGGGAGTTGAAGAACGAGCGGGTGAAGCTTCATGATGTTATTAGGGACATGGCTTTGTGGATCGCACGAGATTGTGGAGAGAATGAGAAGAAATGGATCGTGCTTGAAGGAGCACAAATAAGGGCACTACCACATGATACACGAGTATGGAGCGAGGTACATAAAATGTCAGTCTGGGTTCGTTACGGCGAGGGATTCCCATCTGGAATTCAGAGTTGTCCTAAACTAACCGCTCTCTTTTACCGATACGGTTGTCTGAAGGAAGGGGAAGATGATTCTCTTAGAGTTGATCATATCTCCAAATTTTCACCTATTGGACATTTCTCCGAACTTAGATACTTGAATCTATCTGGATGTGTTGGAGAGTTTCCAATTGAGATGTGCAGTCTAATCAAACTGGAGTATCTCGACGTTTCATTATGTACTGGGGTCAGTTCATTTCCAGATGAGCTAAAAAATCTTAGAAACTTGAAGTACTTGATTGCAATGGGAACTCGCATCTCACGTCTTCCTGATGATTTGATAACAAACCTAGTCAGCTTATTGTATCTAAATTTGTTTCCAGTGACACTTTTTTCTTCCGATTTGGGGGACATTTGTTCTCAAACCTCAATTATTGATGGGTTGAGTAGTGTGAAGGGAAGCTTGAAGGCCATTGGAATCAGTGTATCTACCATATCAGATATGGAAAAACTTACCCAATTGAACATGGACATTATTCATCTCTTTATACAAGGAATGCAAGGGTCCGCTTCTCTTTCGCTACCATCAGGCATTGTTTTTCGGAAAAGGCACTGGAATCTAAAACGGTTGTGTTGCATATTGTTCGCTGGAGGAGTTTGTGTTTGATGAAGGACATCATTTGAGTAACCTTGATGAACTGCAGTTGCACGATCTCCCCGGTTTGAAGGAAGTCATATGGAAAAGAGTGGAACCGCAGAAGGTGCTTCTAAATCTCCGTAAAGTCGCTATTGAAGAATGCCATCGTTTGGAGCATGTCACATGGACTGCGAATTTACCGTTCCTTGAATCCATGCATTTGGTACGTTGCAGAAATATGAAACATTTGATTTGGGCTGCAAAACCGCATGTGACTGCCTTTCCTAGATTGAGGATTCTATTCATGGAGTATCTACCGAACTTGGAAAGTGTTTGTCACGAAAGCATTTGTCACCCCGTGCCAGCCTTTCCTTCGTTGGAAGATTTAATTGTATACTGTTGTACGCGGCTGAAGAAGCTAGTGTCTCAATCACATCCCTCCCTTGGAAATATAAAGCGTATTAGTGGTGAGAGGGAATGGTGGAATAATTTAGAGATGGACGATGTCACGAGAAGCTTCCTCCAACCTTTTTTCCAGGCTAGGTAGCGGAATGCGGTATTTTAAGGTACTTCTCCATTTCTCTCTGTCTTTTATTTGTGCACTTGTTTTGTTTCGTTATTCTATACATGCACAATCATAAGAATAGGTATTTATGCAAATAAGAATTACTGCTATACGATAATTAGTTAAAATATTTATGTTTTGGTGCAAAAAAGTGAATAAATTCCCCGTCTTTCCGTCTCTGTAATTAAAGAAATAGACTACCTTGTATAGTAGTTGTATTCAAAGTCTAATTGCAATGCAATTGTTAAAACACGTTTTTTGGAATATGTAGCGGTCCGATATGGAGCTATCTCAAACTGACTTTGATGACTTTGATGAGATGACGTTGATGTTGGGGGTGGAGTGATTGATGGGGAGGAATAGTGAGCTGATGATATGTACAAGGAAACCACTGTTCCGTCGCTACTGAAGAGTCTGGGCGACATATGGAAACTATTTCTATGATGCCTCTACAAGCTAGTACTGCTGGTGGCATTGATGTCTTTCTCTTTCACTTGTGTTTTAGCATTCTGTTCTTTTTTGGTATTCGAGTGGATTTGTAAATTGCTTTGTTGCAGTTGGTTTGTATTGTGATTCGGGGGTGAACCTGTGTGATTGATATATTATCTGATCTTGTGCTGACAACATAGTTTCAGTTTACTCATATTTGATGTGTATATACTAATGCATTGCACACCAAAAATCAAGTTAATGCCCCCAGTTTGCCCCATGATTTGAAACCATTCGAATTTTGTAATACCTTGTTCCTGAAATCTCCTTAATATTCATCCATATTTTTATATTGGGGGTACATATATGTTTAGATTAAACATCAATTTTTTTAAAAAAAAATTATCAAGCAAGAATAAAGTTAAAAATGCAGTTTACCTTTGGAATGCCTTTGGAACAAATATCAAGCAGGAAACACTATTAGAAAACATTAGCTAATACTCTCTTTTTAATAATTATGCACCAGATCATCATGCATGTGCTCTGTGCATGTTATATTATGAGCCTGACAAGACGTCGCCTAAGCTAAATATGCCATTGTAATCTCCCATTATGTTTTTGGTGATGGCTGAAGTTTCTTTGAACATGTTTTGTAGACACAGAATAAATGTGTGATGCTGAAGGGGGCTGTTGCTTGTCAACCAAACCCCAATGTTCATTACCATTATTGCAATTGGATGGAGGAGAAAGAAAAGGAAAGGGAAAATTGCTTTTGTTTGTTTGGTTGGAGAGAGAAGCAAAAAGAAAATATTTTGAACTACAATTCTATTTTTTATAGACAGGAAAATTTACAGTGATATTTGATTCAAGTTTTCCATCATTCACCATACATATAATGACAAAATCGCCAAAGTTAAAATAAGGGGGGAAACAGAAACTGCATTATTAAAGGGTATATGAAATGGAAAATTTTAATAACTGGTTGATATGGCCACTTGTAAAGGTTTCTATGCTCTCACAAAACACTTGGCACATTAAAGTACTTCAAGTCATAAGCATTATATATCCATTATTTTTAACGAAATCTGTCATTGCCTTTGATTCTTAAAACCATAACAAAATTAAATGTTCCGGCATATTATCCATGAAAACATGCAAAATTTTTGAATATTTATCTACTTCGAACTAAGCTGCCCATATTTATTCGAACAAAGCCTGCAAATAAATACCATGATTAAGCTCGCCATGGAAAGCCAGTACAAGCTGAAGGCGTTTTTTTGAATTATCCAACGCTAGAAGTCTGAATAAACTCTTCCACACTGCAGTGCACATTCAATTAAATGCAGCTTTTGCCATGAAGATACTAGATTGCCAATTGGGTGGAGCTGGTCTGTGGATGATAATATTACAATAACTGAAACATCAAATAGCTGAAGGAAATGACAGATATGAAGAATTCAAACTTCACCAGCGAGAGAAAACCTAGAAATTTTTTCCTGCAATGACTGCGCTCAACTAACTAGAAGCTGCAATCCAAGAAATGCCTATGCAATTCACATATGTAGAAAGGTGACAGTACAATTAGTTAGTAGCAAATCTGCAAACAGGCTATCAAGAAATCCTTTTATGGACAAAACAACACAAATGGAATACCTTTGATGCAGGGGTGCTCAGTGGACTGGTTAAAAGCGTCTTGGTGATTACCAAAATTTTGGTAATATCACCCCGTAAACATAATCTCAGGCAGAACCATGTAGATATTGTAGGGGAGTGATGTTTGAGTGATGGAACGCACAGTATGTTCATACTCCAAGCATACATGAAGCAAGTGCCTGGCTTAAGGATATCATCCAGGGTGGAAGATGGTAGTACCTGTAGGTCTGCCGAAGGATACCACAGTTAGTTTTCTTTGACAAAGTTATGCCCAATGTCAATTATTTATTATTTTTATAGTGAGGATGAGATCTGGTTCGTCTCGAAGGAACTCAAGTTATCTGTGTTCTTCGTCAAATTCCAAATAAAAATTCCACTTTTTAATTTTTCCTCTTTAAAAATCTGATTTTTATTGATTCGATCCTCCGGATCATATCACAGTACTTCTATCAACCATGAGAAATAACTTTATAAAGTTCAAACACAGTAGCCCACTAGGCACCCACATTTAGAGGTTATACTACACAAGTATAGTTTAAAATGTGGATATGGACTTCTTGGGAGGATAAACCCACAAAGCAAGCAAGGAAACTCGATCCAAAACTACCGTGGTTTCAAGCTCAAGTAACGACATCTGTTCGGTTATAAAGTGAGCCGGCATAGAAGTTTGAAAAAAAATTCAAAAATGCACAGAAAATGTAGACATAACTATATATATGCATGGTATGGGCATGTTGATCAACTGGATGAGCTAGATTATTTACTCATGATCACCCAGAGTTTGACATATAAAAATGCAGTTACAGATATACCACACGTATGTTGTTCCATGTATAGTTCTTCAAGCAGAGCTTCTTTAACAGGATCCACAAGGGATGTCACAATGTAGTGCCTTGACGATAAGATGAGTTCCTTCAAAATTTGTATCTCCTTTTGCTGCATTGGACATATACAAAGTTACCTTGAAGCAAAATAGATAAAATCAAATACCAACCTGATAAGGTTCATCTGGATTAACCAATACACTCTTTGATAATTTCTGGAGTAATTTGATATCCAGGAACAGACTTTTCTGGTCAAACATAGGAAGAGTAACCATCCAACCATCAAAACCAGATTGCAAACATAAAATCTCTGCAGAGAAAGAACCGCAAGTGGTATCAAAATATTCCTCTGTAAGAGTGCTTGAGTTTTCTGTAGATAGGAAGATCAGCTGAAGATTTTCTTTTTCATGTTTGTACTTTGTCAAGAGAGTCTTAAAAAAACAGAGATATGTATATATAACAAGTGTAACCATTGAATGGATAAACAACAAAAGCCCAATGATCATGATGATTGTGAACCTAATATAAATCCTCCAACTGGTGCACAATGTCAACAGCATCTTGATCACCTTTTGTTGTGGTACATGATAACATGCAAATAGCTAATGAACATAGAAAAAAATAATAAATTAATATAAAGGCAATAATGAAACACAATGAAAGCAGCAAAGCCTCTAATTTGTTCAACACAGTCAAAATAATCTTAGGCAGGAATTGAAAAGGGTATGTTTTTCTAACAAATAGAGCACTCTTATTAGTACTAGCAGTCTAGAACTGCTGCTTCTATCAAGGATCAATCTGAGATGTCTAAAGCTGGTATTCCCTGCAATTTTTCCAGTGGATATATGAAATGGAAGATATTAAATACATGGAAAACCAGTGCCAATATCTTAAGGTTTGCATGGTTCAGGTATAAGATACAAGACTTTTATGATGATCACAAACAAAGAAGTCATAATCATTCCCAAAACCATTGAATAGCCATAAATCTTTCCACGCTGTTACAGAAAACCCAAATTACTGTACGCTAGGTAAAACTAAGATTTCAAGTAACTAAAATTATATGATAAAGCTGCTAGGAAGGAATTAAGCTAGAACTTCATAGGCTTCCTTATTCTCATCCTTGGTTAAAAATTAATTTGTGATGTACTCCCCCATTTTTAAGTAACTTTTATTCCAGAATTGCCACGTGAAACAAAACCTTTCATCAAAACTCATTACCTTGCAATACCCAATAACATTCAAGGCATTATTAGATTGCTGCAACATTTAAGGCATTATTAGATTGTTGCAAATAACTACCTGCCTCCAAGCAATCTATCTATTTGGTTTAAACTAAGACTTCCCTATATGAGCCTTTAAGAAATATACTTGGAAACAACTCTTAATGGGCATCTCATCCAAATGCAAGGAAACTGAGAATAACCCAAAAAAGGATCTTTAAAATTTCAAACCACAATTGGACAGGGTAAGAAAAGAAGGTCATAACAGGATAATTACCTTGCATTGATATTTGCCGAAGTTCAGTACTAGCCGTTAGAACATCCCCCAACTCTACAGTATTATCTAAAAAACATGAACCAGTTATGATGTTACCCAATAAAAATCTTGAGGGAGAAAAATTACTACACAATGAAAGCTCAATAACCATACCGCTAACTGCTCCAGTCTTTGACCCAGGCCAGATTTCATCACAGAATCTAAACAGTTGCATCATTTTGTAAAATATGTCTGCAGAGCACGGCATAGATGGATGGCCTCCATGGAGCCATAATGCAGGTTTATCTTTGTGGATAGTGCAACCCGGAATATACTTGAGGTTTACACCGTAAGAACCAAATATGTATGTCAAGTTACCAGTAATTCAGCCACAGCTTCTGGGAACCTAGACTGCAGCCTCAGTGCTTCTTTTATAAGCCAACACCAATGTAACGACAATTGTTCAAATTTAGATGAAGTAAAACTTTTCCGAAGTAATATATGATGTTCAAGCAGGTTTGAGTAGGAATGTACAAGTTTTCGTGATTCTGCAACTACTCCAAGTACCTCACGTTCCAAACATCTTAAGAGAGTTCAGCACTGGCAATATTGAAGACATGAATACTTCTCCATCTTTTGCATAATCAGCTTCAGCTTTCCATTGCTGGCAAGTAAATCGCAATAAAGGCACACATCGTATCTTTTTCCGACAATTTAAAACGCAAATCCAAATGGTATGGTCCCGTTCTTCATCAAGAATTTTCAAGAATGATTCAAAAAAGTAACAATATGGCTGCAATTTCATATTAAACCACGCGAACCACTGGGCATAAAGATGGAAATCATCTTCAGTTGCCTGTTCAAGCGTCCAATTCTGTCTTATGCATGCCTCTTTTAAGTAGCACACTATATCTCTAACTGAATTTGGTGATGGACATCCCCCTGGCAATGACAAGGAACATAATGATGTTGCATCTGATTTATCCCACTGGGTATCAGACAAACATGACACTTTTGCTTGTTCAATTAAGTCCCTTCCTTCAACCTCCCCCAATTTTGATAGGTATGTGTGCTCCCAGCTTAAATTGAAGACTCCAACCAGGCTGATTGCCGTTCATCAGAAGCTGCTGGAATAGCTGAATCCAACAGCTGAGCTCCAGTAGAGTAATGCGCACACCTAGACGTGATCCTGCACTCGTTGCATGCATATGGGCTTCACTCAACCTGTTATTTGGCATGCCCGGATGACATCACGCAGACTGAAATGGAAGATATTAAATTCATGGAAAACCAGTGCCAATATCTTAAGGTTTGCATGGTTCGGGTATAAGATACAAGACTTTTATGATGATCACAAACTAAGAAGTCATAATCATTCCCAAAACCATTGAATAGCCATGAATCTTTCCACGCTGTTACAGAAAACCCAAATTACTGCACGCTAGGTAAAACTAAGATTTCAAAGTAACTAAAATTATATGATAAAGCTGCTAGGACGGAATTAAGCTAGAACTTCACAGGATTCCTTATTCTCATCCTTGGGTAAAATTAATTTGTGCTGTATTCCCCTTTTCTAAAGTAACTTTTATTCCAGAATTGTCACGTGAAACAAAACCTTCCATCAAAACTCATTACCTTGCAGTACCCAATAACATTAAAGGCATTATTAGATTGGTGCAACATTTAAGGCATTATTAGATTGTTGCAAATAACTACCTGCCTCCAAGCAATCTATCTATTTGGTTTAAACTAAGACTTCCCTATATGAGCCTTTAAGAAATATACTTGAAAACAACTACAAAGTGGTTGGTCCCGTTCTTCATCAAGAATTTTCAAGAATGATTCAAAAAAGTAACAATATGGCTGCAATTTCATATTAAACCACGCGAACCAATGGGCATAAAGAGGGAAATCATCTTCAGTTTCCTGTTCAAGCGCCCAATTCTGTCTTATGCGTGCCTCTTTTGATTAGCACACTATATCTCTAACTGAATTTGGTGATGGACATCCCCCTGGCAATGACAAGGAACATAATAATGTTGCATCTGATTTATCCCACTGGGCATCAGACAAACATGACACTTTTGCTTGTTCAATTAAGTCCCTTCCTTCAACCTCCCCCAATTTTGATAGGTATGTGTGCTCCCAGCTTAATTGAAGACTCCAACCAGGCTGATTGCCGTTCATCAGAAGCTGCTGGAATAGCTGAATCCAACAGCTGAGCTCCAGTAGAGTAATGCGCACACCTAGACGTGATCCTGCACTCGTTGCATGCATATGGGCTTCACTCAACCTGTTATTTGGCATGCCCGGATGACATCACGCAGACTGAACTCCCTGGGATAACATGGTATCCTCATAAAGGCTGTTGTTGAACAAAATCAGCTTAGATAGAACTGATGTTGGTATTCAACGGTGCCGCAGCTGACAGATGAAAAGATAATCATTGACAGATAACTCATCCACATAAACCTGTAAATAGAAACATATGAAAGACACACTAAGCATTTTGCCTAACGAAAGAAAATGATTAATCTTATTTGTCAATTTTCCCCCGGGTCGGTAATGCTAATTTTAACTTGGCCAACCTTAGTGAAGCGGTTGAGAAATGTCTTTGGAAGACCTTTTCTCCCGCCACCCTGAGAAGATGGATTCTGACATGCAAAAAACTCTACAGGATGGGGGACATTTATAGGTCAACCCAAGTTCAGGAATATAGAAAGAGAACAAAAAGGAAAACCTGAAAGCATAGTGTAGGTGCCTCCAAGACAGACTGAGGAGCAAGATTGAGTTCATCTAATAGAACCCAGCTCCCATCCTTCAGTGCCTGCACTGAAGTAACCAAGCAAAATTCCATCCCATTCTCACCCTCAACAGCTGGTTGGTTTGATCTCAATAGGTCCATCATATCACTCTGTGTAAAACCATGAGTTGAATTTGTTGGGTAAGAATCAGTGCCTCTTAGATCACAGGAAACTGATGAAATGATATTGTCAGAGAATTATGAACTGTTCAGAGAGGTTGATCCGGACAACATTATGACCAGAGTATTCCGCCACAGCGACAACTAAACTTGTTTTTACTACCTTCCAGTAAAACTGAAACAGTAAAAACCATGAAACATGATCTTCCGATGCATATTAGAAACAAAAGAACTAAAAACAACGAAAGATAACATTTACGTACCAGGTTTATGAGGCTGCATTGCACGCAATGCTCGCAATGCATTTCTACCCGTGGTAGGAGCCAGGAATTCAAACCCCATGATTTTACAAACATGCTGGCCTAAAGAAATTTAATTAAATAGTGTAAGTTTGCAACTCTAATTTAACAGACTTCCACATGTAACGTTAACATAATTGCTAAAAGAAACCAACCGCACATTTCATTATGCAAAGCACGCATTTAGAAGCCTAGATGCACAATGATAATGAGAATGCTGATGCTGTTTTAAGGCCAATCAAGGATAGATTGAAGTGGAAAGCATGTCCGGACTACAATGTGACAGTTAAACAACCATTAAGTTCTATGGAAATTGTTGGGTCACACGTGGTGTGATTGTTTTGTCATTAGTGGCACTGGCTTATATTCAGTGGATCTTGGTTATCTTGAAGAGAAAGATCATATTATTACTCATGTTGGAAGTCATGTTGGAAGTCATGTTGCACCATGAGTTGCAACATGCTGTTCTAACTTATTGAAGAGAAGTTCAGACTGTATAGTTGATTGGAACGGCTTCAGATATTTATCTTGCAACAAATTCAGATCGTATTCTCTTATTTAGTTATCCTCAAATTATTCTGTTGTATGCCTTATGTAAAAGATTTCCCGAAGATCTGATTGAAGCTTTATTCTCGCAAATTAATAATGGTTTCCGATATTAGTGGGATCACGTGTCCTAAGTGATTCCTTGATTTGCGGGTTGTCAATCTGCATGGGATTATATTAAACATCCTTCGATAACTACTTCAAGGATGTAGGGAGTCGGCTAACTTAAAAGCCATGCGGATTGTCTCTAGGGTTAGATTATCACTTTTGAAGATCGTGTATTGAAAACTCCGAGAGGGAGGCTGACGACTACCTGAGGTAGGGATCAAGGGAGTTGATTCGAGTCAATTGTGCAAGGGGAGCTTGCATGCAAGGGAAGCTTGCATAGATTACTACATGGGTTTGGTTGAGACCACCCACTGTGGTTTGTATTGAGGGGGGCATGTTCCTCCTAATAGAAATCCGATATTAGTGATTGTATTTATTTATATTATAGTGGAGTAATCTGATTTTCTGGGCGTGGCTCCGCAGATGTAGGTATGCGCACCGAACTGCGTTAGCAAGTTTTGCGTGTCTTCTCTTGGATTTATTCATATTGGTATATGCTCATTTGATTATCTTCATAGTACTGAATTACAATTGATATCAGAGCAGGTCATCTGTGATGCTTTGTGTTTGTCAAAGCGGTTGCGATCTTGAGATTTCAGTGCTTGAATCATGAATACAAGAGAGGGTGCTTCTGTTACTCGTCCTCCACTGATCATTGGCACTAACTACACCTACTGGAAGTTCAGGATGCGAGCCTTCATTAAATCCCTTGATGAGAAGGTGTGGATCGCCGTCGTTGAAGGATGGTCCCCTCCTATGGAAGTTGACAAAGACAGGAAGGAACATCTCAAGCCGGCTAAAGACTGGAGTCAATATGAAGATTGTGCTGCCCTGGGGAACTCGAAAGCAGTGAATGCCATCTTCACAGCCGTTGATGAAGAACAGTTTAAACTTATCTTTACTTGCGAGTATGCAGGGCCGGTCCTGACATGCTTGGGGCCCTTGGCAAAAATAAAAAATGCGGCCCTTAATACAAATGATAAGTTTTCAAATTTGTAACAACTATATTTTATTAAAATGAAATATAAGATTACATCATTACAATATTACAAAAAATAATTTCTTCGAGCATTGTGTGATGCAAAGTTGTTAATAATAGAATCAACATCATGTTTTGTAACATCTCATTCTCGATGCATAGAATTGCCAAGTTGTTCAATCTTTCTTGTGCCATTGTTGAACACAAGTAATTTTTGACCAACTTCAGTTTTGAAAAAATTCTCTCCACTGAGGCTACAGACACAGGCACAGTTAACAAGATTCGATATGCAATTGAAACATTTGGATAACAATCAGCATGTTTAACAAATTCCAAAATTTGGACCGCTGTCATTGACACTTCTGGTAAAGTCCTTTGCAACACTCTCAATTCGGAAAACATATCATTAAGATCAACATCAAATGAATCATTATGAGAGAAAACATTTGCAAAGTGATTGCAACAATCTTTTAATTTACTATCATCCAATGATTTCAAATTATCTGAATCACATAAAAATCCAAAAATACTTTCAAATGTCTTTAGTTGTTCAAACCTCTCTTTCAATGAAGCAATTGCCATATCCACAACAACTAAAAAATAATGAATATATACGTTGCACAACTCCAAAAAATGAAATAGCTTTAACACAAGAATGTGACATATCACTAAGAGTAAGATTGAGACTATGACACGCACATGGCATAAATAATGCTCTCGGATTAGTTTCAAGTAATCTTTTTTGAATACCTTGGTGTTTACCTTTCATATTAGAACCATTATCATAACCTTGTCCTCTAATATCATCAACACTAAGATCAAGTAACTTTAATGCATTTAACAATTCATTAAAGAGCCCCAATCCAGATGTATCATCTACCTTCAAAAATTTGTCAATAGCTCCTTTTGTGATTCAACTAGTTCTTCTACTCGTTTTTTCTTTTTCCTTTTTTCATATCCAGATAAATATTTTCAAGGAGCCATTTTTAAAATAAATAAATAACTAAGCAAGTCTATAATTCTATGAAAGTTAAAACAAATAACACATGTAATTCGCAAAAAAAAAACAATTTAAATACTCAAGAAAAGAAAAGAATAATAACATTTGATTTAGATGTATGACAATGCTCAAATCGCCATTCGCCAATCAAATTGTTGCAATATATCAAGCTTATTTGAGAAGGAATAGTGGATGACAAAATATAATTTTGATAGGTAAAAACCTTTATTGATTCTTTGGAACATATTGTCCTTTTATAGTAGTATAAGATGAGGATGGTATGATTTAATATTAAATGAGTAATTAATATAATTAGTTTGTTATTACTTAAATAAAGGCTATAAACTAGTTAATTGAACAAAGGTAAACGGCCATAAACCAATTGCTACTTAAACGAACAAATTAGTAATTTATATAATGAGTAAATTGCCAATTAAATGAACAAATGTAAATGTAAACGGTTGCTGCTATGGAAGTCCACTAGTCCAGCAATAATGCCAACATTTAAGGCTTAATTTAAGAGGTTGTTTTAATTTTTCAAATTTCAAGCACAAGCACATTTAAATATTTAATGTGTATTATATTCAACTCTTATATGGACTAGTGGACTTTTTGAAAATTTGGGGCCCCCTTCCAGCAGGGGCCCTGTGCGATTGCCCACCCAGCCATAACCCAGGGTCGGCCCTGTGAGTATGCCAAAGAAGCATGTGACATACTTCAAAACGTTCATAAAGGAACTAATGCGGTAAAAATTTCTAAACTTCAAATGCTTGCATCTCAGTTTGAAGAATTAAAGATGAGTGATGATGAAACCATTGCCGAATTTAATAGGAAGTTAATAGACATAGCAAATCAGGCTTTTCAACTTGGCAAAAAATACTCACAAGTGAACTTGGTCAGAAAAACTCTAAGATCTCTACCAGATAGATTTTCTGCTAAAGTTGTTGCTATTGAAGAAGCCCGGAATACGTCTACTATGAGACTTGATGAACTTATAGGGTCCTTACAAACTTTTGAGATGAATCTCAAACAGAATAAAAGGGACAAAGGAATGGCCCTAAAACTGAAACATGAGAAGTCTTTAAAGAAGATGAGGAGTCAGGTTTTGATGATGACATTGTGTTGTTGACCAAGAATTTCAGCAGAGTGCTGAAGAAGAATAGCAGCAAAGGGCAGAATTTCAGATCAGGAAACAGTGCATCTCGCCCTAGTGATCTTACTGCCGGGAAAGGGGTTAGTCGTCCTACTCAGATATATGATCAAAAGAAGAAAAGAAAAGGAATACAGTGTAGAGAATGTGAGGGTTTTGGACCCATACAAGCTGAGTGTGCCAACACCTTAAAGAAGCAAAAAGAGAAGTCCTTAGCCTACCTGGAGTGATGACGAGTCTGAAGGGAGTGCTGGAGATGAGGACATCATCAGCAACTATGTTGCTTTTACAACATCCTTGAAAAGACAATCCGACTGCAACTCTCACAGACATGTTGGATCTGATGTTGCAACATCAGCTGTCAATAAGCTAGACAATGTCAATCCCAGTGTTGCAACATCAACTACAACATATAATAGTGGATCAAATTCTGAAGCTGAAAGTGATGAGTATGTGAGTGAAGAGGATATTCAAACAGCCTACTGTTCGGTCCTCGGATTCGCTATACGAGGACGCGATTCATTGCAAGTGCACGGTGCATTATATTATAAAAGATTGTCAAACTTAGGGGAGGCAGTTGTTTAACACTTAGCTTTATGTGGAAGGAGGAGAGTATGTGGTCGGATGTTGTCACGATTGGTTGGTTGGTTGATTGTGAAAATCGAAGTTAACAAGGAATTAAACATCTAAGGCGTTTGGGATTCCCCGCTAGGCCCTTCGGTCATGGATGCTAAGTAAAGGTGATCCTTCGTTGGACGATTGATTTGGGTAGGAGTGTCACATCTGATGATGGTAACGAGCGTTTGACATCCGTCGTCACGCTCGTCTAATGCATCCCAATATGGGGCCATGCTTTCACTGACGGCTTCGTAAGGAAATGTGTGCATTAAGCTTGACACTTAGCCCTGCCTCGCAGTTCGTAGTCGCTCACGGACGCTACGGACTGCGACACTGCCCTAGGGTTTGGTTCGAGCAATCATGCTATTCTCGTAGTCACTGATTGGCAGATTGGGGATTAGTGGTCGACCAGGCTCTCGAGTCACTCTCGTGAGCACGAGCGTTGGAAAACGGCCGCTAAGCCCAAATCGGATATGTGGGGATTCTCCCTAGGATATGGAGGCGTTTTCGCAATTTCCCTAATCCTAAGGCTAATCCCCCAAAACCCTTGTTCAAACCACCATAGGATAACCCTAGATTCATCTAACTAGGGTTTAACCTAGCATCCAATCCCTAGGATCTTAGGGATCATCTCTAAGACTTAGAAACACACTACTCTAACATGGATTTAGCTCTAAACGCAATAGAAATAGAGATAGACATATCTACCCGGTCAAATTGCATAAAACTAATTTCATTAGAGAGAGAGAGAGCAAGAGATATAAGAACAATGCTAAAGAAATCAAAGTAATCCAACCACATAAAATGAAATAGATTGCAAATGAAATTACCCAAAGAAAAGAGCACCAAAAGCTCTAAGTGTTTAGCTACAGATAATAAATCTTAACGTACTCTAAAAAATGTTCACTATTTATACAAAACAGTTTGGGTTCAGATTTTACAAGAAAACCACCCGAAACCTAACAACTTAAGCCAAATTGGAGTCTGCCGACATGGCGCTCGGGTGAGGACAGTGCTCGCTCGCCCGAGCACCCCCTTAATAGGCATTGTCTTGGGTTCGTCTTGGCTTTTGAGAAAGGGCCGCTCGGGCGAGCAAGTTAGGTCGCTCGCCCGAGCGCCAAGTCGCTCGCCCGAATTATGAAACCCTGAATTTGACAGAATATTGGCCTTCAGAATTGGGCTCCTCTGAGAGCTTGCTCAGGCGAGCGAGTGGGTCGCTCGGGCGAGTGACCATGTCGCTCGCTCAATCACCCCCTTTGAAGGTTGGGCTGCTTCTTGGCGTGTCACAGCTCGGCCGAGCACGTGATGCGCTTGATGCACCCGGAACTAACACCTAAAAGCCAACTGGAAGTATCTTCCAGGCGCTGAATGGTTCCCAAGTATCAATTCCGGCCTCACGAACGCAAGCAGACGGTGTCAAGTTATAGTGTAAAAGATATCGATCCCACAGGGAAAGTAGCGGTGTATTAATCTCAGGATATTTCTAAATCTCAGATGGAGGTAGCAGTCGGTTTGAATGATGGTTTGGTTGGTTGTGTCTGATCAATAGAAAGAGACTAGGACATTAGGACTTGCCACTAAGACCGTCGGAGGTCGATGCTAGGTTTGGACTCCTACGTTGCATTGGTTTTATTGGGAATTGTAGCATCTAGGAAGTGAATTCATGCGTCAAGGCTACATGAATCTAACATACCGTATTCACCCCGCTCGCACGATAGATGCATACGGTATGTGCATTAAGGATCTACAATAAGCTCACCACTCTCATGGTTCGAATGCTCTCAACTCATACCACTCACATGGGTTAGAGCTTCGAGGTATTTTGGTAGCTCTTATTGACGCAATGGTGGTAACCGTCAATTAGTGGTATAGTTCCTTGGTAGATCCCATCATGGAACGAGCCGGGCATGGTCACGAGACTCGGTTGAATCCACTAACTCCCTAATTAAATCCATAGGATACTCCTTAAGCTAATTGATTTCACTGACCGTGGGCACGATCTCAATACGAGTTCTCCTAAAGATTTTGCTAAGCCAACCAAAATACTTCCCATTTATTGTCCAATGCAACCTAAAAATCCTAACTTCGCATCTTTTTCCTAAGATCCTAGGGCTAATCCATTAGCCCTAGATGGAACTACTCACACATGGTGGAGAAAACAAGGAAATGTTGGATTTTTAGCATGGAATTCATCTTAATAATCAAAAACATATAAAAGATAGAAATACGTACCGAAAGCGATGTAGATTGATAGCAAGTCACAGAGAAATAAGATCCAATAGATTCCAAGCCAGAAAACGCAATAAAAATCAAGTCTTTGCTCAAATATCAAAACCTAGATCCAAATCTCAAGCTTACACTAAAGACTCTTAATAAAACTCTCTCTAAAACACTTGATGTCTAAAATATTAATCGTTTTTATACAAGGGGTAGGGACCCCACGGATAATTCTCAGAAATCTGAAAAGTTGGCCCATATGTCACTTGGGCGCATCGGCTACTCGACCGAGCAGGTTGCTGCTCGGTCGAGTCACTTTGCTGGCTGGTGGGCTCCAAAAAGGTGCTCTCTCTCAAGCGCAAAATCCGTACAAGTAATATAATCTGGGAGTCCAGATGTCGAATCCTCAGGAGGAAATCTGCTGCAACCACAGCTCAAATCAAATAGAAAACCTACGAAAAGAAACTAACCACTTCAACAATGATGACGGTGATGGTGATGTGAACACGTGAACAATATAAACGAGGAAAATCGTGTAAGAAAATATCTATAAAAAGTATGCACATGGTATGGGTTCGTTAGGATCAATGATTCGTATTAATTTGGTTAACAAGTATAACGCAATGAATTCTCCTTTTGGGAGCAATTCACCGGAAAATACCCAATATAACTCAATGAATTCTCCTTTTGGGAGCAATTCATCGGAAGATACCCTTTTGGGGGTTCAAGCACAATATTCAATAAGATCGTCGCTAAAGTTATAATACGATATGAAACTCTCTTTTGGAGAGATCAAAACTACGATATGAAACTCCCTTTTGGGGAGATCAAAACTCACCCTTTTGGGGCGATCATCAACTCAATCACTTCTTTTGGAAGATGAAAAAGATGATTTACGAACAAAGATTACAACTTTAACGACGTTTAACGATTTAGCACAAGGAATACAACCAAATAAACACGCATCATATCCCCTAACTACACCATACCAAGCACAATAACAATTTAGCTACTCATGGTGCAAGAATAAACAAGTTTCATAGCAAAATACATCAATCCAATAGCAAAATACAATAGAAAAGCACCAAATACGAGGTTTAAGTTAAGAAATTTATCACCAAATATCCTTGAAAAGACACCAAAACTCTCTGGAAATAAGAAAATAGCCTCTGGAATTTTACAGAATTTTGTGGTGGCGAAATACGGCTCCTAGAGCCTCCAATACGCTCAAAATACGCCAAAATCTGCTTGAATACGCCCAAAAAACCCTAGAATACGCTTATATAATAGGCTTGCGGGTTTACTGTGCTAAATGGGTTCCAAACCCGCTAAAAATCCGCTACCCGAACGCATCCGAGCCGCAGATCTCGATCGGAGCAAACCACGGCCGCACGATCAAGCGGGATTGAACCAGGCTTCGACACGTGGCACTTCTTAGCGGATCTTCTCGCATCCGCGCCCGCCTCCGCTTAATCTCCGATCCCAGCTCGTATTCGACGTCGTCCATGCGATCCAAGCGATGGACGGCCCGGATCGTTCGTTAGAATGAATTGAGGCGGGGGCAGTCGTAGCCGTTGGATCTTGATCGTTGCTCTGGGAAGTGGCCACGTCGCCCGAGAAATCGCCTCTCTCCGCTGCTGATGAACTGAAACGTCGGCCGTTCGATCGCGATCGAACGGTCGAGAGTTAAACGTTGCTGCGCCTCGTTGAGACCGTTGGATTAGAGCGGGAATCGATCTGGTGATGCCACGCAATGCGCCAAGATTCGTGCGGCTATTTTATTTCCAATAAATGGTATTCTGCATTCAAAAATTCACAGTAATTAGCACAGGTCTCAAAAAAATACATATAAATAGTCGTTGGAATCGTGAGATCGAGACCAAGCTAGGAAAAATATAAAAAGTGCAGAAATACTTCGTTAATTGCTGTTTTGTGCTCAAATTAAGTGTTTTCTCTAATAAATAATTGTGTACAAAATACGTATGAATTAGAGAACAATGTAGCATCACATGAGCACAAAATAGGGCTAAATGGGGGATTAAAAATGTAATATCGAACCCGAATCACACCCCCCAACTAGCGATTTGCTAGTCTCTAGCAAAAATAGCGATTAATTCGGATGATTAATAAAACAATAAGTTCTTTCGATCGCTCATGGCGTGGCTCAATAATATGCATTCCAACATGATCTTGATCCTCAATATACACATCCATGTACAAAATCAATCACATGATATTTTCTCTAATTTAGTATGAATAAATAATATACAAGCATCGTTTTGCGCAAGCGAAAGTATAACACGTCGTTTTATACTAGTTTTCGTGTTTCCAAGGAATTGGCCTATCAAAACAATCATTCAAGACATGGGTATTGAAGTTGCTTAGTATATTCACCATTTCTTTTCTTTTATTAGTTCTGCGTAACGCGCATCAAGCAACATTCGCAGAAAAATGTATAACTTGGATCGCTCCATCAAATGAGTGAGGTTACGGTCAATGGCTCCCAAATCAGACGATAATAGGGCATTAGGCCAAAAAGGACCCCTCGGACTGTACTACTCGAGCCAACCACGTTATTTATTTAGTGACATACTTCTTCGTTCATTTTTCATCATTCATTTTTCATTCATTTCATTTCTTTTCTTTTTTCTTTGTAAGCAACTCAACACCCATTCTTCGAATATAAACATTAGTATCAAAGGCCAAATTCCTCTTCAACTTGAAGACTTTTCTAATAAATCGTGTATACTTAAGCTTTTTCATCACATTAGCATGCATGAAATGAATTCAAACTATTTTGAGATATTAATCATGACAATTGAAAATTTTCATGAATAGCATATTAACGAGTAATTCCATGAAGGAAAAATAATTAACTCAGGCCATAAACAAATTTTTGAACTCAATTAATGCGTAATCATCCGGATTTGAGGCATATGAAGGAGTTTTAAAATGATGAGATTTGGTGATTTATTCTTCTCAAAAAAAATCCTAAGGTCTCATACACATCCCTCAACTAAAGATGGACATTGTCCTCAATGTCGAAAGGGGTACGAGTTTATTCAAGCCAGCAACCTAGAAAGCATATAAAAACTACACTACTGGAAAGAACACACCGTGATCAAATGGCGGATCCCGAATCTTTAATTGTGGAGGACGTTGTTCAATTTGCTCCTTGCGCTCATCGGCGAGTAAATTTCCTCCAATGACTAAACTGGATCCCAGCAACGTAACTCCCAGCATCTCTATAAGATATTCACCTGTATCCTGTAAGAGATGAGTTACGTCAATCCATTTTAGTTTAAGGTTCTTCTCAATAAAAGTGTTCCAAATGTAGTCATCAAAATAGTTGAAATAAATTAAAGTATAATGATGACTACTCCCTGAAAGATTTGCACTACTCTCGGTATGATGCTTGATCGTTGGGGAGAGGGGTAAATGATTTTAGGACAAAACTGGGGGAGGGTATGGTTCTGACTCCATGGCGATAATCTCAAAACCCTTATCCCTAGCTGTCTCCTCCTCTTGTTCATCCAAAATTGCTAGCTCGTCCTCTCTTTTGCACACACTTTCTGCCATGTAGATATTATTTTTGCCCTCAACGTGACATGGCTCGCTCGATATACCTGCAATAGAAGATAAACTCGTATTAGATTCTTTGAGTTGAATATCAAAAGCTTTACTTTCTTCTAGGCAAGTGGCAATCAAATTAAGATCTTCAATGGATTTTTGAATCTGCCGACTCCGAGCAAGGAAATTCTCTTGGAATTGAAGGGATGTGGCCTCCTGTGTCTGAATAGTCAAGTAAACTTCCTCTTTCAAGGATTGCAAAGGTACGTCTACGCTTTTCTCCCCTTGATCGAGGCACGAAGGCTCCATTGAATCGCACTCTGAAGTCTCTTCCATGGTTTCTTGATTTTCTTGCAGAGACTCCATGTATTCCCACGCCTCTGTCGGCGTCATGCCTCCCAAGAATTCCTGCAGCTGTGGTCGTAGTCCATCTAGGAAGGATGCCATAAGTTCTTCATTTGTGTACCCATGCTGTGGATAGCTCGATACTATGTTTGTGAACCTCCTCCAGGCCTGAAAGAAAGTTTCACAATCAGTCTGATTAAAATTAACGATCTTAAGCTTCTCCGTCCTATGTTAGTGTGCATTAGCATACCTTGCATCATGCCAATTGTTTGTGCAATAGAAATTCATATACTCCATTATTAAAAAGAAAAACAAAAGTTTATGTACAATAAAGTGGAAAGATCTCACCGAAGGTCCTCTAAATGAAATAAACCGTAGTCACAAACCATTCCTCCCCGGCAACGGCGCCAAAAACTTGGTGGGCTCCGAAAAGGTGCTCTCTCTCAAGCGCAAGAGTCCGTACAAGTAATATAATCTGGGAGTCCAGATGTCGAATCATCAGGAGGAAATCTGCTGCAACCACAGCTCAAATCAAATAGAAAGCCTACGAAAAGAAACTAACCACTTCAACAATGATGACAGTGATGGTGATGTGAACACGTGAACAATATAAACGAGGAAAATCGTGTAAGAAAATATCTATAAAAAGTATGCACATGGTATGGGTTCGTTAGGATCAATGATTCGTATTAATTTGGTTAACAAGTATAACGTAATGAATTCTCCTTTTGGGAGCAATTCACCGGAAAATACCCAATATAACTCAATGAATTCTCCTTTTGGGAGCAATTCATCGGAAGATACCCTTTTGGGGGTTCAAGCACAATATTCAATAAGATCATCGCTAAAGTTATAATACGATATGAAACTCTCTTTTGGAGAGATCAAAACTACGATATGAAACTCCCTTTTGGGGAGATCAAAACTCACCCTTTTGGGGCGATCATCAACTCAATCACTTCTTTTGGAAGATGAAAAAGATGATTTACGAACAAAGATTACAACTTTAATGACGTTTAACGATTTAGCACAAGAAATACAACCAAATAAACATGCATCATATCCCCTAACTACGCCATACCAAGCACAATAACAATTTAGCTACTCATGGTGCAAGAATAAACAAGTTTCATAGCAAAATACATCAATCCAATAGCAAAATACAATAGAAAAGCACCAAATACGAGGTTTAAGTTAAGAAATTTATCACCAAATATCCTTGAAAAGACACCAAAACTCTTTGGAAATAAGAAAATAGCCTCTGGAATTTTACAAAATTTTGTGGTGGCGAAATACGGCTCCTAGAGCCTCCAATATGCTCAAAATACGCCAAAATCTGCTTGAATACGCCCAAAAAACCCTAGAATACAATTATATAATAGGCTTGCGGGTTTACTGTGCTAAATGGGTTCCAAACCCGCTAAAAATCCACTACCCGAACGCATCCGAGCCGCAGATCTCGATCGGAGCAAACCACGGCCGCACGATCAAGCGGGATTGAACCAGGCTTCGACACGTGGCACTTCTTAGCGGATCTTCTCGCATCCGCGCCCGCCTCCGCTTAATCTCCGATCCCAGCTCGTATTCGACGTCGTCCGTGCGATCCAAGCAATGGACGGCTCGGATCGTTCGTTAGAATGAATTGAGGCGGGGGCAGTCGTAGCCGTTGGATCTTGATCGTTGCTCTGGGAAGTGGCCACGTCGCCCGAGAAATCGCCTCTCTCCGCTGCTGATGAACTGAAACGTCGGCCGTTCGATCGCGATCGAATGGTCGAGAGTTAAACGTTGCTGCGCCTCGCTGAGACCGTTGGATTAGAGCGGGAATCGATCTGGTGATGCCACGTAATGCGCCAAGATTCGTGCGGCTATTTTATTTCTAATAAATGGTATTCTGCATTCAAAAATTCACAGTAATTAGCACAGGTCTCAGAAAAATACAAATAAATAGTCGTTGGAATCGTGAGATCGAGACCAAGCTAGGAAAAATATAAAAAGTGCAGAAATACTTTGTTAATTGCTGTTTTGTGCTCAAATTAAGTGTTTTCTCTAATAAATAATTGTGTACAAAATACGTATGAATTAGAGAACAATGTAGCATCACATGAGCACAAAATAGGGCTAAATGGGGGATTAAAAATGTAATATTGAACCCGAATCACTGGCCACGCTGCTGCTTGCTTGCCTCTGATGCGGGATACTCGGTCGAGTGGCCCCCTACCTAGTCGAGTAGCAGTGGGTGTCAACTCAGGTCGAGTCGCCTAACTGCTCGGTCAAGTCGCCTAGCTGCTCGGTCGAGTTATTCGGTCGAGTCGCCTAGCTTGCTTGCCTCCTATCCGTTTCCTGTTGTATCTGCGTGTCAGGTCAGCCGAGTAGCTGTAAGCTATTCGGCCCGAGTCACCTGGGAAACTGAATGGGTTGAGGCTTTTTCTAGATTTCTCTCGCTCGCTTCTCCTCCTCTCCTCCGATCTTCTTCTAAACTGTGGCAACCTCCCATGGGGCCTTGCCAATGACGTCGTGGACGTGCTGGATGTGTCCATGTCCTGAATCAGCTCCAATTCGCTCCAAAATCCCTGAAAATCCATAAATCTATGCAAAAACTAGAATATGGCGTTAGGAGCGCATTAATATATAAAAATATGGATTTCGGAGGTGAATATGATATGAAATGAGATGAAATGATGCGGTAAAAACATGGAAAATATAGACACATCAGCGCTCGGCAGAGTGATCCGGAAACCTTCTTCAACTCCTCTTCTCCATTCTCCTCTTCTCCTCTCCTTCTTCATCTTCTTTCTTCTCCTCCATCTCTTCTTCCCTCTTTGGCTCCCTTGGGTCGATGTGGCGAGGTGAGGAGAGCTTTTGCGTCCAGGTTGTGTCCTAAGTCCAGCATCGCTCCGAATCGCTCCGAATTCCCTGAAAACATATAAAACTTCAAAAGAATCAATAATATCGAGAAAAGCATGATATAATACGAAAATATGTATTCGGGCGATCGAAACGACAAGGAAATGCACGGTAAAAACGCAGAAAATATAGACACAACAAAACCCCTCAAGCTTACCTCTTACTCATTCTCGAGGAAGACGAATAAGAAGTTCACCGGAGGGTGAAAACAACGAAGTGAAAAGAAACCAAAAGATATGAAAGGCGACTAAATTATCTCCTCGTCTCATAGCATGCAACAACACATCAACTTTATAATTTAAAACGCACTATTCATGAGGATTCATCAAGTCTAGCAAAGAATATATATATATAATGGATTTTTAAATGAAAGGTAGGAACTCGAATATATGAAATGAAGTTAGAGGGGAATTCCTATTATAGCATGCAATCAATATACAGAATCCATAATTCGAGCCCAAATATCCATAACTCATTCTCTAAGCAACAAATAGTATCATGTGTTGAGTACTGGTGTTTCATACCAATGTTATTTTGATGATGATCACAACATTATATTGTTACTAATGACTCTCGTGTTTTAGTCTCATAGTTAACATTTCAAGAATATCTTTTTTGGAGACTAAACATTTGGTGCAAGGATGGACATCGAGAGGAGCAATGCCATAGCTTGGACTCAAGGGGTGCCAAACCTTGGAGATGATGGAGAGTATCAAGGTTGAAGCCATAGATTCTAAGGGAAGCAATGCAATCCATGTAATATTTTATTTATTGACTTTCTCCTTTTTGAGTCTAGGTTTAATGTAATGCCTTGATAGATGGATTAACTCATTCATGCATATGCATTTTCCATCTTAGTGAGCCTTAGGATTATCATAGAAATCATTCCAATAGGTTCACCTTGCCTTAAACTCAAACTGGAGTTTTTGGTTCTCCAACAGGTGACTGATGAAAGTCTTACATGCGACTGGGTGATTCCAGGCGCCTGTCGAGCCTTCTATAGTCGACTGTAGTACACTGCACAAGTCAATATTTTATTGACTCTTACTTAGCTTATGGAAATGTTTACTGAAGGTCAATTTATAGTCGCATGTCTTCCAACAGGCGCCTGTGAACTGTTCAACAGTCGTCTGTGCGCAACTTGCATTTTTCTGGGCTTCATCCCAATTCCCAAGTCAGTCGACTGTTGCCGTATTTACAGTCGCATGTCTATTTTACAGTCGCCTGTACTTTGGTCATCAGTCGTCAGTATGCATATAGTGCGTAAGTTGCATCTATCTGTTTATTTTTGTCACGCCCCGCTTCCCAAAGCAACGGAGGCGAGACGTGAGAAGGTCCGCACAGACGTGGGGCTGTGAAGCCACACGCCTGATAAGCGTCAATAAAACATAAGCAGGTCCATGTAACCACGAACAGAACAAAGATAATAATACAAGAGAGAGACAGAAATAAAACCCCAAATCTCAGCAATGTCCAAACATTAAAATTAAGTTCAACATCCAGAAAAGCCACCATGCTAAACAGAAAGAGTCTAAAGGCCCAGAACAAGGCCAACAAGGACAAACATAAAACAGAGTATTGGTGCTACGCACCGACAACAAAACAATCTAAAGCGAAGAACACAAGCAGCCTCTACGACTGATCGCCCGTGTCCTCGTACCCCTCAACGAACGCAGGCTCTGACTCAGCGTCAGCAAACACCACATCCTCTGCAGCACTCTCAGGCTCGGGATCTAACATGTGTCACCCGAAAGAGTAAAGGGGCACATGTCAGCTAGTCTAAAAGACTTGGGCAAGGAAACTGAACGGAAGGTAAACTAGCAACCTAGCAGTTATAGTATGCATGACATGGCAGGTATGGTATGTGAGTGACAAGAAAAAGGGAAGTACAAGTAGCAAGTATGGCATGGATAACAAGTTTTACAAGTAAAAACACAGACAAGTACAAGTCAAGTAGTTCACGTCAAGTAAACAAGTTGTGCACAGAGATTTCGTCTGCTGGCTAGAGTGGCTGATCGGGCCAACTCGTAAGCTCAGGTGACCGCTTATCCCTATCCCTCCACGTGTATCGAGCCAGGGCATTACCCCCGAACACGGAATGCTCGCTTCTGGATCACGAGCCAGGAAGTGTATTTAACACATATGGCGTAGGGTTATGCCTGCAACGCAGGTGCCTAGCCGGAAACAAGTAGATCGGGCATTGGCTATCAACCAACACACGTGGCCCGCTTCTGGAACACGAGCCAGGAAACACAAGTATTGTAGCGTGTGCTACGAATGCGACATTCAACATGGATAGCATGGATGACAATTAATTCACGTACCGTTAATTAAAATTAAACATGACATGGTAGTACTTATGCAACATGATAAATGACAGGTCTAGCTTTGTTGTCAAGCTAGATCCTGAAATTGCGCCTAGGCGAGTATCATTTCGTCGACTAGTCTCTTTTACGCCTACAACAAGCAAATGGCCTAAAGCATGGCCTAAAACCCTAAGTGGCAAGTTTCACTTGCCTAGCACCAAGGATGACGATCAACGAGGCCGTCACAAAAATGTTAACTACGGAGATGAGATCGCTGCCATGGCAAAACAATATTAGAACAACATCCAACCTAGTTTTATTAGGGTTTTACAAAATCACAAATGGGTTAGGAGAATATTATAGGGGCGAGTTATTACCGAATCGTTAGCGGAAGAACGATGCCGAGCAAGCACGGCGACGGAAGAAACGATCCGGGGAACCACGGTTCAGATCTGGAATGGATGGAGAAATCTGGAGAAATGAGATTTTGGGGGTTTTGGGAGTTTTCCGGCGGCCTAGAGGTGATGGCCGGCCTAAATGGAGAGGGGGAGAGGCTCTTGATGAAGGAGGAAGGCTAGGTGAAGATGGAGGATGATTTGGGGAAGAAGGAGGCTCAGGAGAAATGAAAGAAGAAAGAAAAAAACGTTTGGGCGGTTTAAATAGGAAAAGTCGGTGGCTGGGCAAACCCTAGGTTTACGACAGCGATTAGTCGGTCAAAGAAGGTTGGCTGACCAACTAGTTTAAGAACTAGTCGGTCGGTCGTTCTACTGTGACCGACTAAGAGCAAGCAGCGAAAGTAGGGAAAAATCTGGGTAATGAATTAGTCGGTCTGTGAAGGCCCGTCGACCGACTAGTTTGCAACCTAGTCGGTCGGTGAGTGTTCATTGACCGACTAACGAGAAACAGTAACTTAGGTAAAATTTATCAAAGGAACTAGTCGGTCTGAGAGCAAGTTTTGACCGACTAGTTGCGCATCTAGTCGGTCGGTGATTGTTCTTAGACCGACTAAGAGTAAACAGTAACTCCTGTACAATTGATTCAATGAACTAGTCGGTTCCAGTAGAGTTCCTGACCGACTAAATATCAATCTAGTCGGTCGGTCCCCCTACTTGAACCAACTAAAGTGCACAAAAAGTGCCGAATTGAAGCGCGAAGCTTTGGGAAGATTTCTACGGCTTCTAAGATCAACCTATCTCTAAAATATGGATGATATGAAGCTCGTCACGAGTGACTTACTCCAAGATCAACGATTCTAAGGAAGAAATTAGAAAATCACGACGAAACGATCGAAAACGAAAGCTACGGAGACAAAAACCACACATAAGGAGAAAATCCACCAAAACATATATATATAATATAGATAATCCAAATACATGAAAAACCAGTCGTTACAATTTCCATCCCCTATAGCAGTCGACCACTGAAGTATATTCAGTTGCCTGTCCATTATAAAGTCGCCTCTCCTGGCTCGGATTATAGCCGTTGGAATTTATTTAGTCGTTGGTCAGTCGAATGTCAAACATTCATCAGTCGACTGTCACTGACGGTTCAGCCCAGAATATAGCCATTACAGCTTTATGTTTTTGGCTTTATCCTTGGGTTTTGAGAGTTCATATAGGGTTTCTATATATATGAGAGTGCTGAGTTTATTAGAACTTCTTGGATCGATTGCAAATCTTTAGAGATTGATTAAGCCACTCTCAAACTCTCTCATTTCCCTCTTAGAGCTCTAAATCTCCTTTCATGCATTGAAGTCAAGCTCAAGAAAAATCATCCAAGTGCATTCAAATTAATCTCATCACTTGGAGATCCTCTTCCATGCCTTGCATTCATTAATGAGTAAGATCATCTCGAGGCATAGGTAAGAGTATTTGTTTTACTTTTTTATTTCTTTGAAACCCTAGCTTTCTGTGTGAGATCTAGTTACTCTCTGTGTGAGAGTATAACCTTCTGTGTTATAGTTGGTTGTGATCTTTATATGTGTGAGTTTTAGCCTCTCTGTGTGTGAGCAAGGATTTCTCTGTGTGAGAATCCAAATCCTCTGTGTGTGGTATATCTATGTGAGATTGTATTCACTTCTTTGTATGAAAATTATAGTGGATATTGGTGTGGCTGGATGTACCCAAGTTTGGAGAACTAGGGTAACATCTCGTGTTTGCGTTTGGATTTGTGTGGTGTTTAAATTCCTCTTGCAATTATAATTCCGCATTTGCAAGCTTAATTTTTAAATACGCAATTTGTGTCATTACACTATTCACCCCCCTCTAGTGTGTTGTTGTTAGTATTGCAAGGGTACGACGATCCTTACAATTGGTATCAGAGTGAGATTATAGCATACTACAACGATGGTATTCAACTGTACATCCACGTCTCATGAAGAAGGTCACTCTACCGTTCGACCCCCGCTCTTCGATGGAACCAACTATCCAAGTTGGAAGATCAGGATGATGATCTACATAGAGGGTCAAGACCTTTGGGACATCACAGAGTTGCAATTTGAGAAGCTTACTTCACCCGCGGCTTCAAGGACAAAGGTAGAGAATGACTCGATCAAAGTTAATGCAAGGGCTATGAATGCATTCCATTGCGTCCTCACTGCAAATGAGTTCAACGGCATCTCCATGTGCAAAACGGCCAAAGAAATTTGGCATACTTTGGAGATATGTCATAAAGGGACTTCAAAGGTAAAGAAATCTAAATAAACTGTGTTTAGATCTAAATATGAAATGTTTAAGATTTAGGAAGGAGAAATCATTTCAGAAATGTTCACAAAGTTCACAGACATCGTGAACGCTTTGGAAGGACTTGGGAAGGTGATTTCCCAAGAGGATCGTGTAGAGAAGATCCTTGGCTCACTTACATCTCAATGAGAGTCAAAGGCCAACGGGATTTTGGAGTCAAATGACATGTCCAAATACACTGTTGAGGGGTGCATTGAAAATCTCATGGCATACGAAGTGAAGCTTCAACATAAAAATGAGATTCAACCAACCAAGCCTGAGAAGCAAAAGAGGGTTGCATTCCATGCCAAGAAGGATCCAATCAAGTGGAGGAAGAAATTCCAACGAGAAGCTCCTAGTGAAGAAGATGAAGAATATAAGGCTAGTGGAGATGAAATCGGGAAGCTTGCCAAGCAACTAAGAGCCTTCCTTAAAAGCCTGCAATATAAATCTTCTTCAAAGTTTGCCTCTAATTCTAACAATCCGATTTGTTTCAATTGTAGAGGAAAATGTCATCTCTCCACCGAATGCCCTTCCAAACCTAACAAAGAGACTTATAAGGGTAAAGGAAAGAAGCATTGAAAAAGGCAAGTCCAAGTTCAAGAACCAATAGAAGGGGCTTGTCGGGACTTTTGATGACTCAAGTGAGGATACATCAAGTGACGAAAAAGTGGATGACAAGGAGAAAGCTCACGTGTGCTTTGCAGCATTTGATGTCTCTTTGCCAATCTCATCTAGCTCAAGTGAAAGAGATGTAGAGGCGTGGCTCAACACAAATGAGGAAATGTGCTTCATAGCAAACGGGGAAGAGTCGTCGTCAAGCTCCAGCGAGGAAGAAGACAATGCGGAAATTGAGGAGGAAAAGATATCATACGAGGAGCTCGAATACTGCTTTGATGTGGTCTTTGAAGGGGCTAATAAGTGCATCAACTCTTACAATAAATTAAGAGCAAAATTAAAGGATGCTAAGAGTAGATTGCATGAACTAGAACTTCTAGTGTAAACGATAATGATATGAATATTTGTGGCACTAGTGGGAGAGATACACTCCTCTCTCAAGTTAAGGAATTGAGCATGTTGAATGAGAATTTAGTAGCTCAAAATCTTAGCTTAGAAACTCGCATTCAACAAGTTACGTTAAAATGCGAAGAGGAATCCCGAAAGCTCAAAAGCTTTGTTTATTCTAGGGATTCACTCCACAGTTTGCTTGAAAAACATCCAGCAAACTATATAGGAGGTTTGGGGTATATTCAAAATGTGGTACCCAAACCCACCTCTAATTCTTCTTATGGTGCAAATTCAAGAAATATTGCAAAAGCACCTAAGAAGAATCACCATGCCTTCTTGTATAACAATAACACCAACAAGAAGCATGTAAATCACAAGGTGATGAGAAAAAATGAAAATCCTTCATTTTTTCCTAAGAAGCAAAATCATCATTCTATGCATGCTAAGAAAATATTTTCTACACCTAAGCATGTCACATTCATCCTCTTGCAAAAACTAAACCCTTATCTAGGAAATCCATAAGTCTTTGGATTTCTACTAAGGTTAGTATGCAAGAGAGGGATAGATACATCAACTCTCTAGTTAGGGATGTGATCACCTCATGTGATTACATTAGGAAATCAAACTCCTCGTGGGTTTGGTTCCCTAATGTTTAGGTTCCTCACACATATACATATTGCATGGGTATTGTGCTTTAATGTTTTTTTTGCATACCCATTGTTTGTGTGTTTTTCATGATTTTGAGAATGTTTTCAAATTTATTTTTCATGAAGATAGGAATCGTAGGGAATACATTGGCATACATGCATTTGTTGATACATATGTATGTCAATGGGGGAGTTAATATGGTGTATGTCTAAAATATTTTAAAACATATTTTAACTCTCATTTAGGGTTATTTTTATTTGGGATCATTGTTTCAATTGGTGTACTTTTACAATTACTTATGATGGTTTCAAACTCAACCCATTGATATTACCAACATGTTTCATGTTATATTTCCTTTTGGCAATGTCATGTGTATCAATGTGATTGATTTTTCCATTTATATGCTTTGATACACTCTAGGCCCATGGCTCGAAGTATGATTAACAATTGGTAAAGAAAAGTATCTTTAAAGATATCTTATCTCTTTCTTTACAATTGGTATTAGATTCTAGAAGTCGAAAATTTGACCATTTCTATGATCTAGGGGGCATGGGATAGTGATTGATACCCATTAAATTTAACAATTTGGTATCTTACACCTCTTTAACTCTTGCACATTGTCACATCTTTAATTAGAATGACAAGGGGGATATATTTGATGTCCACCTTTTTGACAATGACGAGAGGGAGAGATATATGCTTTATGTAAATCATGTTTATCATACATATGCATTTGGGGGGAGAGAGATATATCTATGGGGAGAGATATGTGGTATTATGTAAACCATTCATGTGTGCATGTTATATACTTATTGCAATTGGTTTATGTAATCCATGCCTATTATATGTCACCATTGTTTCTCATTATTTCTATTGGTATAATGAGTATTTACAATTGTGTATCTCATTTATACAATTGGTGCATATAAGTAGGGGGAGCTCATTAGCATTGTGCTTTATTTTCTTAATGTTTACATAATGTGTGTCATCATCAAAAAGGAGGAGATTGTTGAGTATTGGTGTTTCATATCAATGTTATTTTGATGATGATTACAACATTATGTTGTTGCTAATGACTCTCGTGTTTAAGTCTTATAGTTAACATTTCAAGAATATCTTTTTTTGGAGACTAAACACTTGGTGCAAGGATGGACATCGAGATGAGCAATGCCATAGCTTGGACTCAAGGGGTGCCAAACCTTGGAGATGATGGAGAGTATCAAGGTTGAAGACATAGACTCTAAGGGAAGCAATGTAATCCATGTAATATTTTATTTATTGCTTTTCTCCTTTTTGAGTCTAGGGTTAATGTAATGCCTTGATAGATGGATTACCTCATTCATGCATATGCATTTCCCATCTTAGTGAGCCTTAGGATTATCATAGAAATCATCCCAATAGCCTTAGGTTCATCTTGCCTTAAACTCAAACTGGAGTTTTTGGTTCTCCAACAGGCGATTGATGAAAGTCTTACAGGCGACTGGGTGATTCTAGGCGCCTGTCGAGCCTTCTATAGTCGACTGTAGTGCATTACTCAAGTCAATCTTTTATTGACTCTTACTTGAGCTTATGGAACAGTCGACCGAAGGTCAATTTACAGCCTCATGTCTTCCAACAGGCGCATGTGAATTGTTCTACAGTCGTCTGTGCACAACTTGCATTTTTCTGGGCTTCATCCAATTCGCAAGTCAGTTGAATGTTGCCGTATTTATAGTCGCCTGTCTATTTACAATCGCATGTACTTTGGTCTTCTGTTGTGTGTATGCATACAGTGCGTAAGTTGCATCTCTCTGTTTATTTCCATCCCCTGCAGCAGTCGACTGCTGAAGTATATTCAGTCGCATGTCCATTATACAGTCGACTGTCCTGGCTCGGATTATAACCGTTGGGATTTATTTAGCCGTTGGTCAGTCGACTGGCAGACGTTCATCAGTCGACTATCCTGGCTCGGATTATAGCCGTTGGGATTTATTTAGCCGTTGGTCAGTCGACTGTCAGACGTTCATCAGTCGACTGTCGCTGACGGTTCAGCCCAGAATCTAGCCGTTACAACTTTATATTTTTGGCTTTACCCTTGGGTTTTGAGAGTTCATATAGGGATCCTATATATATGAGAGGGCTGAGTTTATTAGAACTACTTGGATCTATTGCAAATCTTTAGAGATTGATTAAGCCACTCTCAAACTCTCTCATCTCTAAATCTCCTTTCATGCATTGAAGTCAAGCTCAAGGGAAATCATTCAAGTGCTTTCAAGTTAATCTCATCACTTGGAGATCCTCTTCCATGCCTTGCATTCATTAATGAGTAAGATCATCTCGAGGCATAGGTAAGAGTATTTGTTTTACTTTTTTATTTCTGTGAAACCCTAGCTTTCTGTGTGAGAGCTAGTTACTCTCTGTGTGAGAGTATAACCTTCTGTGTTATGGTTGGTTGTGATCGAGCCTCTCTACGTGGGAGCAAGGATTTCTCTGTGTGAGAATCTAAATCCTCTGTGTGAGGTATCTCTGTGTGAGATTGTATTTACTTCTCTGTGTGAGAATTATAGTGGATATTGGTGTGGCTGGACGTACCCAAGTTTGGAAAACCAGGGTAACATCTCGTGTTTGCGTTTGGATTTTTGTGGTGTTTAAATTCCTCTTGCAATTATCATTCCGCATTTGCAATTTTAATTTTTAAATATGCATTTTGTGCCATTACACTATTCACCCACCCTGTAACGGCCTGAATTTTTCAACACATTTAATTACGTACTTAACGTATTTTATAGTGGTTGATCAGGAGTTTTAAGTGATTTCAAAATTTCTTATAAAAATATTTTGAAGCATTAGACTAGTCATGGTGTATTTTAGTAAGTTCGGATTTCATCAAAAACCTCTAAACAATTTTGATAAAAATTCATTTTCAATTATTATTGTTTTGGCTTAATGAATTAATTTTCCATAAAAATATCATCAAAATGTTTTCAAACTTCTACGGTATCATCCTATGATCATTTAGGGCTCTCCATTTTAATTTCGTAATTTTCTGAAGTCAAATCAATAGAGAACCCGCAAACCCGCTTCCTAAACATTTTGGCCAAAAACTAGTATCTCCGTAACTCAAACCCTAAAACGGACTTCGTATTCGCGATCCTCGTGACGATTCGAACCCGTGGCTATGTTTTCGTAATTTTTTGGAGACGTTTAGTCTCAGGGGCAAAAACGTAATTTTCAATAATTACTTTACTAATTACCCTTTTACTAATTACAGCTTAACATTAACCTCATTTGATTATTTAATTACTTACCTAAATACCTACCTAACCTATCCTTAGCAGCCCAAAACAAAAACGTGTAATCACGTTTAAGTTTTACTTAAGATAGGTTCATTCCCCCTAACTCATTTGTCAAACCTCCATTAATGTTTGTATTAATTGAGTTTGGATTATTTTATATATTTCTAAAATCTATTTAAACACTTATTTCGTTCTCTCTCACCCCCAGGCCCACGCTAAAACCCCACCCTCGTTCGAAAACCTCTCCCGCTCTCTTACTTTCGCCCTCCGATGGCACATCACCGCCCAGCTCCTCCGCGAGCTCGCTTCGTCGTCCTCGAAGCCATGCCGCCGTCTCCACTCCCCTTAGACGCTGCCCCGACCACTTCGATCACCCACGCAACCCCAAAAAAGCTCTGCATGGGCTCCATTCGCTCCGCCGTGGCCGTCTCATCGCCCCACCGCCCACTTCACCCCCTTTCCTCGCCGCTCCGACCATCACCAGCAGCAGCGAAACCCTCCGCTGCTATCGAACGCCGACGGCCTCCTCGACAGCCGCTCCTTTGTGCCCGCTTCAACGACGATAGTGCCCATGTATGCCTCCCTCGAGTAGCATGCGGCCCTCGTGACCTCGTCGGAGCTCCTTCTCGTCGACGAGCCTGCCCAGACGTCCTTCGAGCTCCTCCGACCTCCGCCGAAGCTCCGACGACCCAAGCCAAACACCATGCCCGTTCTTTGAGCTCCGCCTCACCGGCATTCCCTCCAAAGAGACGCCGCCACGCTCGATCACCTTCACCCTCTCGCCGTCGCCCCGCCTGACACCTCCGTCGTACCCTCGCCGCTGTCACCGACGAGAGCGAACGAGCCCCCCCCCGCCTGCATGCATGGTATCGACGAGAGGAAGGTGAGAATTCTAAAACGTATATACGAATCCGTATAAAATCCGTATAAATACACGTATTTGCGTATTTTAAAAATTATTAGATGTGATTTATTGGTTTTAAATTGATAATAAATAGTATAAGGGTCAGAAAGCAAGGCTAGCTCCAAAAAATCAGAAATGACATTCTGGATCCAATGACACCAATTTCATCTCAATCAGACGCTTAGTTTTTCCAGATTAAATTTTTAACCCTAAAACTTAAATACGTCTTTTTCAATTAAAAATCCGTAACTTGTTACTTTCACGTACACTGATACGTGAAAAAAATATATGTTATAGCACTCTTCGAGACGGTCATTTTGACAGCTCACTTGCAACTTTCCGATACAGATTGCATCCAGAATAAATAATTGAATAAATACGATTACTAATTAAAATTAGTTTTAAATTGGGTTTTCAGCCTTTTAAAAATTATAAAAATTACCAAGAGCTTCTGAAAAATATTTCCTCCTGTAGTAAAATTATTTTCATCATATCTAGCCTATAGAAAAATTTAGAACGCTTTTCGACAATGTTCAATCAACTTATAAACTCAAAACAATCAGATTATTTAAATAGGAAATGTAGCGTTCTTTAACCAAGTATTCTTGTGTTGCAGGTACCAATTCTCGTGCACCAGCTCCTCTAGCTCCAACCTTGTCTTGCTACGTCGACATCAAAATTAGTAAGTCACGGCGAATTCTAAAATTAGAAAATTAGTTAGTGTCCTCGTACGAACTTAAAAACACTACTTATAGCCTCAGAACGGCTATTCACCTTGAACCAAACTAGAGACCTAATCTAATAGGAAAGTAATCAACTACAGATTACTTTGCCAACTTTTAACTTTGGTGGTTGTAGCACACAACCATCAACTTGGGTAAATTGTGTGCTAAACCACACTATCATGTGCTCGAAGCACAGAAGTGACACCTCTAATGTGTCTTTATCCTCTTTTCTTTAGTATCCACTGTGCTTTGGCACAGCCTGTTTTGGAACGAGATTCCTACTTTCTGGTTTTCAATAAGAAAGTCAACCAGTGGTCTTGGTTTAACTATCATAGTAAATAGGAAACTATCCTACTTTTGTTATAATCGATGGAACAGATGTGATGATTGGTATTCTTAACATTGGTATCACCCGGTGTCTAGGATCGTTTACGCCAAAGTTTGGATCACCCTGCTTGCAGAGATAGTGACTTGCTTGGCCAAACCTGACTGGCCGTGTATGCATGGACCAATGTTATAGTCCCAATTATCTACAGTTTGTGAATACCTTCAAAATAGTCACTTCAACTTCTTCATCGTCGTAGTCACTCTCTTGTCTAGTTCACCCTTGTCTGCCATGTTCTGATACTTGCCACTTGAAACTTCGCATGAAACATTGTTACACCTGTGCATGATTACTTACGTTAAAATAGTTACATCACCTGCTGCATGCCATGCTAATAAATTAACTTGTGGAATATCATGTGGAATATCATGTGGAATATCCTATGGAATACCTTGTGGAGCATCCTGTAAAGAACTTGTACTTGACACATCACTGCGGTTTGGGGTAACTCATAGTTTAAGAGAGTGCGGGAGTGACTGGAGTTCGATCTTCCCGTCCTGTTGCCTGAGTTTTGGCATCCCGTAATGCTGCCTGGGTTTCGGCATCCCGTCCTGCTGCCTGGATTTCGGCAAAATACATGTACCGCTGCCTGTGTTGCGGCATTCGTCTGGGTCGCACCCAGGCAAGAGATGGACTCGATGGTCACATATTGTACTCTGCAACTTGATTCACATAGTGTAGTTACTTTTGCACAGTCACCTTTACTTTACCCATCACAGTCACCTTTACTTTACGCATTCCATGCACGTTACTTACCACACTGGTATGGCCACTCATGCTTTACTTGTCATACTTTTAGCTACAGTAGTAGCATGTTACACTTGCACTATCACAGTACAGCTGTTCTCTCCTTTTAGTATTGTTTACTTTTACTACTCAGTTGTGTACATTTTTACTCTGGTCTACTTGTACGTAGTTACTTTTGTTATACTTGTGCACTGCTTCTTTTCTATATTTAGAATTGTTATGACTTACCTATGGTTCCATCTTCGTGGCACCGCAGACGCTGCACAGGTTGACGTAGACACTTCTGAGTTCGCAGAGCCATAGTTCGACCCCGAGACCGCAACTTTCAGAGTTATTTTCAGTTGTACTTTCTTTCTTTCATGTATCATTATTGGAACATTGTGTACAGTATGGAATGTAATAATTGGACACTAGTTGGGTATTTTTGTACATCTCTGCATCGTGGCTTTTTGTTTTCACTGGTTAACTGTAGGACCTGCATAAATATCAAATAAGTAACGGGCCCCCGAGAGCGGGTCGTTACACCCCCCCTCTAGTGTGTTGTTGTTAGTATTGCAAGGGTAAGACGATCATTACATCATGATCAATTAATTCAAGCATGCAAGATGATTTTAATTAATTTTTCATAAATGCGGATGGTAAGTTCAATTAATTTCAGAAATCATCGCACTAAACTCTTTCACAATCCCTAGAAATCATCGACCTTGTCATGTCCTTATTCCATGTAGAAAGTGAAGTAAAGATATGTGATTTTTCTTTTACGATTGTTTTTGGCTATACAATTTTCTTTATATATACATACTTTTATTTTCTTATATACACGAGATAACTCAATATATACAAGAGGCGGCATAGGCATCCCATACCAGACTGTATTACGGCATCGGGTTACGAAGAACCCCTCGGGCTTATTATTTGTATGTAATATTATTTATTTATTTATTTTGGTTTTTTATTTTTTCTAATTGTTTTGGGATTTTTGCAAACTCACATAAACACGATGGAATGCAAAGCACGATCAAGGATCGTAATTGGCTATATGCAAAGAAAAATAAAAAGCATATAATTGGGACATGGCTCGGTGTCAAAATATCTAGTAGACGCTACTTAATCGTCGTGGGTTATCCAAACCCAATTAAACTACCATTCATTATGAAAATAAACATTTTCACACAATCATGCAATTTTCATTCGATTTTCAATCAATCATGCATTTTTTAGCTTAACTGTTTTCGAGAATATCATTGTGGAGAGATGGGTCAAAATCATAGAAAAACATATTAAAGTACACCCTAATCAAGGAACATCTCTAACCCATGGAGGCGTGGAGTTTAAAATTATAATCAATTCTATAAATATGTGCAATGAAGTGTAATAGACTATGATGAAGAGTGTGTAAAGCACATAAGTTGAGTGTGCACAGCTTATAGTGCAATTATAGGAGAATCGTCTTTAGTCTAAATAAAAGAAAAAAGAGAAAGAAATGGAAAATAAGAACGAAAAACATGCATGCGAACAATAAGAAAGAAAAAAATAAAACGATGATAAAAAGGAGAAAATGGGGCAGAAGTGGAACTAAAAATGTGAATAAGGGAAAATAATAAGTAAAAAGCTATAGCGCTCATCCCCCAAGCTAAACGCAGCAGTGTCCTCATTGCTGAGAACACATGCGTAGAGACGGGAAATGATGCTAAGGGGGGTGGGAGGGATGAAAAATAAAAGAAAGGATGCAACTAAAAAGATGCATAGGCATATATACAAAAAGCATGCATATATATACAAAAACGCAAAAGATGATGTTGCTGATGCTGATGATAAGCAGTATGTACAATATGTACACTATGGGCAACAAAATGGATGCCAAAATGTGAATCCCCCAAGCTGGACTGAGCTGAGCCCCAAAATGACAGATGGGCACAATATAATGAGGGGGAGACAATGGAACAACGAGAAGCTAGAAAGTCAAGCAGTACCACCACTCGGTGGGGGTGGGGGTGGTGGCGGGAGACGCTCTAGGATGCGGTCCAGCTTCGCGATGTTCTGCTGCTGAATTCGTGTGAGAGCCTCCACGGCTCTGTGGAGCTCTATAATAGCCTGCTCCGCCCCATGTAATCGACCTGAAATGTCGGGTGGGTGGGAACTGCTAGATGCACCCCTAGAAGTGGGTCCCCGTGTGACGAAGAATGGGTGCAATGGGGTGTAGGCGGTGCAGATCGTGGTACGGTGGAGATAGCAGCAGAGAGAGGAGCAGATGATGAAGCCAAAGTGTGTGCAGGTGAGGACAAGGCAGGAGCAGAGACGGTAGAGGTGGTGGCAGCAGCTGTAGAGACATAAGCCACCACACTCTCTGTGATTATGGCCGAGACGGTGCTAGGAATGGGTATGGATAGCGAAGCAAGCACCAGTGTGATCTTGGGTGGCAGTGTGGATGTGAAGACAGTAGGATCGACGAGCAGATCTAATATGAGGATATGAGCTGATAGGGCTGGATCCTCCGCAAAAGTGGAGATAGAAGAGTCGGCGGCAGCCTCAAAAATAGGTGGCTCAACAGATGTGGCATGGCTCTCGATAGATGAGGAGACAGAAGGGGCCGTTGCAGGCTTAGACTGGGGCAGGGTGTGGGGTGGCTCCGTCGACCCAAATTGAAAGATTTCTTAGTTCCGACAACAAACAATAATTTGCACATGGCTTTGGTGACAATCGACATGTTGGACGTTGGCAACCAATTACAGGTGGCAATGCGATAGAGTAAAAAGAACTTTGCAGTTAACGCAAAGGAAGGGAAAGAAAACGTCTTTGGCCAACACACAAATTGCCCACCAGTGACAGTCTGGATGAATAAATCATAGTCTTCACCAACAGAAGCACCATAAGAAGGGAGGTTCTGATTGCACGGCCACTTAAGAAGTTTGTTGATGACAGCAGGGGAGAAAGGAATAATCTTGCCTCGAATAAAAGTCCGAAAGCCCAATTTCGAAGCAGAATCCGCTGAAGACTTGGAGAGGTTACAGTAAAATTCTCGGACCAGTACAGGATAAAATGTCTTAAAGCAGCTTGCTGCTTGGAAGAGATCAATGTCCTTGAGAAAGAGTATGAAGTGGGTCTGTTTAAAAGATGAGACAGCAAGAGACTTTTCACCAAAGATAGACCGCTCTGAGTAGACAGCCCATCGATTCTGGCAAGACTTATCAAAAAATTGATTGGATAAAGCCCCAGATGCAGACACAGCAGAAGGGGAGAAAGAACTTGAACCATCAGACTTCTTGGGTATCTTCGAGGGAGATATCCTGCAAGATCTGGATGAAGCTTTGCGTTTGAGTGACGCAGATCTAGTTCTGCGAGGGTGAGACACAAAAGGATTCATACAAGGATCAGCAGTCATCATGGGATCCTCTTCTTGAGCACATGCAGTTGATCTGACATTAGTTCCAACATTAGGAGACGGTTCGACATTTTCACACGGAGAAGTGGTCTGCCCATCAGGAGGAACACTCTCCTCAACCTGATCAGAGGATAACATTACTGGAATAGTATCATCAACAACTTTTGATGCATCTGTTTCTAATTCCATGTCAACCCCATCCACCTTCCCTTTAGAACTCAAATTAGGATCTCTCTCAACCATTGAGTGAAAGGCATTATGTAAAACATCCTGTGAAGCTGTCTGCCCAGCATCATCCGTATCAGAAATACTCATGTCTCTATGACAATCAACATTTTGAGCAGTATCAGGAGCAGCTTGAAAAGATGACCCTTCACCAATATCCAGACCATCAGCACCTTCATTGTCGATATCTCTACTAGGGACTTCTTAAGTTAAGGACGGCTCTGAGTCGGAGTCATCCAACACTACAATCTCAGAAATTTTTGCAGAGGGCTCAGGTGGATTCCAAGTCTTTAGCATAACCAGGTCAACAAAAGGAACTCTCACACTAATCAATTTACATTCCACATCTTTAAGAAAGACAGAACCGAAACGTGCTTCAGATAAATTCAACCAAGTGACATTCAATTTACGTCATGTCCTACGAAGATACCAAAACCAGTCTTCCACAGTATCCAGACAGGGAACCCGTTCAGTTTCTTCAGATTGTGACATCGGTGGCTTAATCGGAGAACATGGATCAACAATAATTGGGGAAAAAGGTATAACAGCCAAATTCGAGATAGAGCAGGCTTGCATGTTATCAGGCAAGAGTGGAGACGAAGAGGGAGAAGAAACACCAGAAGATGAAGCCCTAGAAATGTGAGAAAACGCCCCTTTTCGTTTGATATGAGGAGATGAAGATGGAGAAGGAACCTTCTGAGATGATGAAGCCTGTTGGGAGGACCGTCGAGGGAGAGGAGAGGATTTCATATTACGAGCTCGACCCATTCTGCAAGAAATCCTATGCCGAAAGAATCAAGAACAAGAACCCTAAAAAAACTCAGAACAGCTTTCTTTTTGAAATGTTCAAGAGAGGAGTGGAGCGCTGAGAGCACCAATGAGGAGAAATAAATGTGGAGAAAATAATATGAGAACCAGACAATATCAAAACTGACCCAGACATCCTATCTTGGTTGCAACATTATGTACAACATTATGTGCAACATTAGATACGACATAGCCCAAGAGCTTGTCGTAGTTCCTCAAATCTGCTGGAGTCCAAGGGCTTTGTAAAAATATCTGCCGACTGACTGGTAGTCTCTATATATTCCATGACAAGCACCTTCTTTTCAACCAGCTCTCTGATGAAATGGTGTCGAATGTCTATATGCTTGGTCCTTGAATGTTGAATAGGATTCTTGGAAATGTTTATTGCGGTCTGGTTGTCACACAGAATAGTCAAGACCTCTTGATCAACACCATAATCATTCAGCATTTGTTTCATCCACAAGAGTTGAGTACAACAGCTCCCTGCAGCAATATATTCAGCCTCAGCAGTTGACAAGGAAATCGAATTCTGCTTTTTACTATACCAAGAGACTAAGTTGTTTCCAACATAAAAACACCCTCCTGTGGTACTCTTTCTATCATCAGCATTACATGACCAATTAGCATCACTATACCCTAACAGAAGTGTATTGGTATCTTTAGAGTACCAAATGCCATATTCAGCAGTTCCACTTACGTACCTGATTATACGTTTTACAGCCGTGATGTGAGTTCCTTAGGACATGCTTGATATCGAGCACACACCCCACCACTGAAACTGATGTCAGGTCTACTCGCTGTCAAGTACAATAGAGTTCCTATAATGCTCCTGTACAGAGTGACCTCTACTTGTTTTCCACCATCATCCTTTGAGAGCTTTTCAGTAGTAGACATAGGCGTGCGCACTTGGTGGGCTTTCTCCAGACCGAACCTCTTAACAAGATTCTTATCATACTTACTCTGGGATATAAACAGACCATCGCTAAATTGTTTAACTTGAAGACCAAGAAACATGTTTAACTCACCGACCATACTCATTTCAAACTCTTTTTGCATAAGGTCGATAAATTCACGTACCAGTTGCGGTGATGTAGATCCAAAGACTATGTCGTCAACATAAATCTGAGCAACTATGACCGCAGATCTGGTTCTCTGGACAAACAAGGTCTTGTCAGCTCCCCCTCACTCATATCCCTTTTTAAGAAGATACCTGGTCAGTCTCTCATACCAAGCTCTTGGAGCTTGCTTAAGTCCATAAAGCACTTTCTTCAATCGATAGACATAGCTAGGCAAGAATGGGTCTTCAAATCCCTTTGGCTGCTCAACATATACCTCCTCATTTAAAATGCCATTTAGAAAGGCACTTTTCACGTCCATCTGATGAAGCTTGAAGTTGAAACTACATGCCACGGCGAGAAGTAATCTAATAGATTCCAAATGGGCCACCGGAGCAAAGATCTCGTCAAAGTCAATTCCCTCGATCTGAGTGTATCCCTGAGCTACCAGACGAGCTTTGTTACGCATGACATTCCCTTTTTCATCGGTTTTATTCTTGAAAATCCACTTAGTTCTAATGACATTCATCCCTTTTGGTCTCTCAACAAGACTCGAGACGTCATTACGCTGAAATTGATTGAGCTCCTCTTGCACCCAGAAGTCCTCAAGTAATGCTTCTTTAACATTCTTGGGTTCAACATTAGATAAAAAACAAACATATCCAGCAAGATCACGATAATTTACCTGACTAGTGCCTCTAGTGCGAAGACCATCTTCAACATTCCCAATGATAAGTTCAGGAGGATGATTTCGTATAACTTTTGTAATCCCCGTGAGGAAGGTACTTCATTTCCGTCTGATTGCGATTCCTCAACGGATGCAGTTCCCTGAGAAGTACCATTATGACCGGTACTCACTTGTGTTGAATCAAATGTTGTAACATTTTGTTCAACATTTTCATCCTTTTCTTTACTCTCTCCTTGAGAACCAGACCCCCCATGAATAACAACTTCACCCTGCTCGAAGTCATCTACAACAACATTGATACACTCCATCAAAACATCTGTGCAATGGTTCAGTACCCTGAAAGCACGACTCGTAATAGAGTATCCGAGAAGAGTCCATTTATCACCCTTAGCATCGAACTTTCCGTTAGATGTTCGATCCTGCAAAATGTAACACTTGCTTCCAAATACATGAAAGTAAGAAACATTGGGGTTTTTACCTTTCCAGATCTCGTAGGGAGTTTTCTCCGTTCTGGGTCTCAGATACACTCTATTTATGGTGTAGCAAGCAGTGTTGATCGCTTCGGCCCACCATTTAGTACTGACTTTCCTGGCGTTCAACATCACGCGAGCCATCTCCTGTAGAGTGCGATTCTTCCTCTCAACAATTCCATTCTGTTGAGGAGTCTTAGGCGCAGAAAACTCATGTCGTATTCCCTCTGCTTCACAGAAATCAGCAAACAAGTGATTTTCAAACTCCTTACCATGGTCACTGCGAATTCTGATAATTTTTCCAATAGCGACTCCTCTCTCCGTCTGAAGGTGGGTGCAAAGCTTCTTGAAGGCATTGAAAGTATCTGACTTTTCTTTAAGAAAATCTACCCAAGTGAAACGAGAGAAGTCATCAACACAAACATAAATGTACTTCTTACCTCCCATGCTGACTTCTGTTGTGGGTCCTATCAGATCCATGTGTAGCAGCTCCATGTTCTTAGAGGTGGTGATGGTTTGAAGTTGTTTATAACTTGTTCTCTTCTGTTTTCCTAGATGACAGGGACTGCAGACCCCTTCTATTTTCTTGCATATGACAGGTATCCCTCGAACGGCTCCGACTCTGGTGATTTCCATCAAAGTTTTGTAATTTACGTGACCAAGTTTTTGATGCCATTGTTCGGAGACTTCAACACTAGCAGTGAGACAGCTGTTAGCTTCCTGAAGTAGATAGCAGTTGTCGGCCGATCGTTTCCCAGTTAGAACGTTAATCCCAGCTTAGAACAACACACTCGTCCTTAGTGAACTGAACAAACAACCCTTGGTCGCATAATTGACTTATACTAATCAGGTTTGCCTTTAAGTCTTAAACATGCATGACATCCTTCAGAGTAACAGATCCAGTCATCTTCAGCTCTCCCTTCCCAATGACTTTGCTTCTCTGGCCATCACCAAAAGTAACATGTCCTTTATTGCCTGTAGTGTACTCCGAGAGAAGACCCCGATTTCCCGTCATATGTCGGGAACAACCGCTGTCGAAATACCACATATTTTCCGAGAAGGCAACCATGGAGGTGTAGGCAACAAGACTGTGAATTCTGGACTTCCTTACCCATTTCTTCATGAGCCTTTTCTCCGGATGTCCTGTGTATCATCCTTCACGTTGGTGTCTCATACGACTGAAGCACCTATTCTCAGTGTGACCTTTGCATTGACAGTAATTACACACAAAGTGCCTGAGTGTAGCACTCTTTTTGTGTTCATCCTTTTGACTCCCTTGCTTGAAGTGTCTATTCTTGTTCTGACTCTTGACGGTTCGACCATGAACTTCCTTGGTTAACTGAAGATAGCCTCCTCTATTGAACCCTACGCCCGTACGATCTCCAAAAACTTTCCCCATGCTTAGAATGTCATCAAGCTTAGTCTTACCAGAGTTCCATTTGTTAAGAACACTCTCTGCCTTCTCGGCTCTAAGCAGTGTTCTCCTGAGTTGTCCTTCTAGATTTCTGAAATCTAGCTTGATCTCTCCTAGTTGATTTATAGCCTCTTCCCTTTCTCCTTTCAGTCTAGTATTTTCTCTCTTCAAGGATTTGTTGATCTCACAGATCTTCATCCAATTTGTAAACATCGTTTGATAAGCATATCGAATATCAACATCGTCAACTTCCTCATCCTCACCCGTATCTGAAGTAGATTCACCGTCCTGCACTAAATGTTATAACATTCTTCTTGACATTCTTACATTTATCCTCCAACATTGTGCGAGTTGTGCACACACTAGGTCCAACATTGCTAGTGATGTCATCAGTATGCTGATCATTCAAAATGGCCGTAAAAGCAACATAATTGCTGACAATATCCTCGTCTCACATACACTCTTCGGACTCTTCATCACCCCATGAACTTGCCAGAGATTTCCCCTTTTGTTTCTTGATAGTGTTCTCACATTCGGCTTGTATATGTCCAAATCCTTCACACTCTATGCACTGAATGCCCTTGCCTCTACTCTTTGGTTCATACTTCTGTATAGGACTGCTGTTACCTCTACCTGCAGGAGTGAAACTAGGACGAGCTTCCTTGTTAACATTTCTGAAGTTCTGACCCCTACTTCCTATTTTTCTCATCATTTTACTAAAGTTTTTGGTTAACAATGCTATGTCGTCTTCAAGATCAGTGTCATTCCCTTCATGCGAAACATCAATAGCTTCCACCTTTAGAGCCACTCCTTTATCCCTTTTAGTTTGCTTCAAATTCATCTCAAAGGTTTGAAGGGACCTCATCAATTCATCCAATCTCATATTGGATGTATTCCTTACTTCTTCGATAGCAGCAATTTTTGCTGAAAATTTTTCAGGTAGAGATCTCAAAGTTTTCTCCACTAATTTCTTTTGGGAGTACTTCTTTCCCAATTGAAAAGCCTGATTAGCTATATCACGTAGTCTTCCATTGAATTCAGCCACAGTTTCATCATCATTCATCCTAAGATTTTCAAATTGAGAAGCCAGAATTTGAAGTTTAGATGCTCTTACAGTGCTTGTCCATTCATGTATGTTTTGGAGGATGTCCCAAGCTTCCTTCGCAACTTCACAAGTAGAGATCAATTTGAACTGTTCTTCATCAACAGCGACGAAAATCGCATTCACAGCCTTCGAATTTCCTAGAGCCGCACGTTCTTCCTCGAGACTCCAGTCTTGGGCTGGCTTGAGAGATTCATTTCCCTTCTTGTCATCAACAGTAGGAGGAGTCCAGCCTTCAATAGTGGCCACCCAAGCCTTCTCATCAAGAGACTTGATGAATGCGTGCATCCAAGATTTCCAATACATATAATTAGTACCAGTGAGCAACGGAGGCCGAGTCACAGAAGCTCCTTCCTTCGTGTTCATGGTTGATGTACTCAAACAGCAGAATCACACCCCCTTTGACAGACAAAGAATGCGGATGACCTGCTTTGATACCAATTGATATTTAGTACGTAATCCAAAATAGTAAACATATGGGAATAATAATAATTAACACAGCACGACACATGGTCATTGGTAACGTAGTTCGGTGCGCACACCTACATCTGCGGGGCCTCGCCCAGAAAATCAAATTACTCCACTAAAATAATGATAATTACAATCACCAATACTATTTGATACTAGGGGAAACAAACTCCCCCTCAATACAAACCACAAGGGTTGATCTCAATCAACCCTGTGGAGTAATTTGCGCAAGCTCCCCTTGTGTGCAAGATCCCCTTGCTATACTGACCAAGATCAACTCCCTTGATCCCCTACCTCAGTAGTCGTCAGCCTCCTCCCGGAGTTTGATATCACTTTCGCAAAAGCTGATCTCCCTAAGCGATAATCATCGCACCAAACCAACTTCCAACTTTACTTCGCTCACACTACGAAGTTGTTAAGTTGTTAATAACAATTCCTCCGGTAAAATCACTGAGGATTTCCGAACAACACAGAGCGCAGCTAGGTGAGATAGATCAGTTAAAGAAGAGATCTCAGCAGACAAACAGATCTGAAGCCGAACAAATATCTTCAACCATTCTTCACCAGCTTCAACAAATATAACCATGAGAGCCACCTGTCGCACAGTGAAGGAGAAGATCTGAATCTGTTCAACAATCACGATAACTCCTAATCTCCAATAACACAAATCAATTACGGCGAGGTCTTATCTTCAACAGTCGTAATTCAAACAACTACATAAAATGTCCACGATGACAGATCTCAGATGTTAGAACAGTAAGTTCAACATTTCTTATGACACAATGTTCAACATTGCATAAGTGCACATTGTATCATGGTCACAAATGTTGAACAATGGGTTCAACATTTCATATGACATAATGTTCAACAATCCTCAAGAACCATTGTACCATAAATGACAAACAACAAACTTAACAGTGATTTACAGTCAAAACTAATGGCAATCTTTACGTAAAGTCTCCAACCACAAATGATATAAACAATTTAATACAACAAAAAAGAATCACGAACCTTACACCGGGATTTATATTGTTTCACTCAATTCTACGTGCATGTCCAGTTGAAGGGATCACTGATGTTGCAATAAATTTAGATTACAATATGTGATCCTTGGTTTTAAGGGAAAACGAAGACTATTAAGAACTTTTAAGAATAAACCTATGTACAAAATATAATTATGGCTTTCAAACAACTTGAAGTTTTCTATATTTGCCTTTTGTAGATGCTGTATGAATTGTAAAAATTAGTCTAAGGGATTAGCTATCAAACTTAAATAAAAATTTAGTCGAAATATCCTTAAATAACCTCTTATACAGACCAAAATCTGTTGACTGAATAATGTCACATGTTGACTCAATAGTGTCAGATCCGACTCGAAAATGGATTTCAAAACTCGCTTGCGCCTGAATTTGCACACTGGCTTCTACCCCCTTCACACTGGTCGACCGATTTGTGCATGCTCACCTGATGCTGCCATGAATCGTTGCCTCAATGCAGCCTGCTTCACCGCTCTACCCTTGATCGTGCATGGTGCTCGTGGCCCGTCCTTTTGGGCCGTGAAAAAATCACCAAAATTCAACGTAAAATCTAAAGATGGGCTAAGCTATGGGCTAAAGAAAAATAATATTTTGAGCATCTGAAAATTGGCTATTTTTTTTGAAAAATCTCAAAAATTTAGAATAATACGAGGGTCAATCTTGAGTTGTTTTAGATGTAATGTAATACATTTTTCAACCTGTAGATGTATATATACTTGTATGTATACATGTACACATGCATGGATTTACATGTATAAATGTACATAACTATGTAGATGTATATATACTTGTATATATGTATATGTAGCTTTGTATATACACGTGTATATATATATATATTTATGTAGATGTGTATTTACATGTATATATGTATTTGTCTATGTACATGTGTATATACATGTATAGTTGGATGTCTATGTAGTTGTGTGTGTAAGAAAGATAGGTAGAATACTGTGGCTATATGAGGATGAACAGAGAAACAGAATACTTATCGGATGTAAGTGAAAGCGCTGTGAGTGGGATGGCTACTGCCTTGAAAGCAATAACGGCGCGACCGTGGTGGTAATCGCTGATGCCGGTTGCTCCCCAAGGTTACAGCTGCAGCTTCTGAACGTGTCCACTCGCGGTCAGAAACAGTGGAGTTTGCACACAGGAACCCAGGAACTCGTGAGAGGAATTCTGTAAGAAGATAGGAGGAGATATGAGAGATTTTCCATGTTGTTGCAAGAGAAGAAGTCTCTGCAATTTGTAGGAAAACAAAAGAAAACCATTGAAGAATTCAAACGGGCAAAGGATAAATGCCGCGTTTGAATGTTGTAGTAACTGCAGTAATAAAAGCAGCAATTACATGCAATTAAATGGCCGCGAATTAAAGCAGCAATTGATAGCAATTAAATGGCCGCGAATTAAAGCGGCAATTAAAAGGCCATTAGAGGGTTTAAATCTGAGACATAAAGGGACCAGGTCCAAAAAAGGAAGGCACGCCGTCTAAAAAAGGAATGACACGCGACACGACACGATGGGCGGGTGACGCACGCACGTCACGGCCGGCCGGCGGGCTAGCGACCGGCGGTGGCGACGCGCGTGCGTGTGGTAGACCCATGACCATGTAGGTCATCTCCCCTTCACAAAAGTGTCGTACCCCTTGGGGCATGCCCCATGTCTCTACAACTCCTCTAATAAATACCTCCAAAACAAGTTGCCCAAGCAATGTGGGACAAAAAAGAAAGAGAATGAAACAAGGCTTTTGAGAGACTATTATTTCCAACAATCCCCCACTAATGGCTCGAGAAAAGAAACAAGAGTCCTGGTAAAGAAAGGATATATACTTAAGTATCAATGTCTTTCGATTGAATTGATACGTAGTGAAGTGAGACAACAACTTACTTACTAATGAGTGAATTTCTCTTGAACTCATTAGAGTTCGATTGAGACCCGACAACACGTATTGAACCGAGTATGTGCAAACTCCACGATACAAGTCAAGCGATTTAAGGCCATGCGCACTCCTTGGGTCTCATAAGTGCTCTAGAAAGACTGACCTTGTCTTTCATAGAAGGCGGCCGAACCTTCACACCCACGTAGGTGGTCCATTAAGTGCTTCTCTATAACACCATCATAAAGAGTATGGAACCATTAAGAGCATATTGCTCAACCTCTCAACAGATATGAGTTCATCAAGTGCTTCTATAGCACCACTAAAACTGGTTATGAACTTAGCTCAAAGTGAATCCATCAAGTGCTTCTCAATAGCACCATCAAAACTTGGCTATGGATTTTAAAAACACTACCACATGTCATATGTATGGAAATTTAGTGTATGTTAAGAATCATATGTCTTCGTTAGACCACACTGGGTATCAACAATATTATCTTAACTCATGGGCTTTAGCCCCATCCCCCTCGACGAATCAAGAACCACTTTCCTTGGCAACCCTTTGGTTAGTGGATCTGTAATATTTCTTTCGGACCTCACATATTTCAAAGAAATTACTCCATTTTCAGGAGTTGTTTAACCACACCGTGTTTGAAGCGTATGTGTCTTTTCTTTCCATTATAGACACTGTTTTAGCAACTCCAACGGCTGCTTGAGAATCACAATGAAGGGAAACTGCAGCAGGTTTTTCCCCCCACAATGGCACGTCTGCTAACAAGTTCTGTAACCACTCATCTTCTTGCCCTGCCAACTTAAGAGCAATGAATTCAAATTCCATGGTGGATCATGCTATACATGTCTGTTTGAAAGACTTCCATGAAATAGCGCCTCCACCCAAAGTAAAACAAAACCACTAGTTGAACTTACTTCATCATTACCTGAAACCCAGTTTGCATCACAATATGTTTCTAAAACAACATGAAATCTGCTAAAATGCAAACACCAATCAATAGTTCCTTTCAGGTATTTTAACAAACGATGAAGAGCATTCCAATGTTCATTACTAGGGTTATGTGTATAACGACTTATCCTACTAACTGCATAGGCTATATCAGGTCTAGTGCAGTTCATGAGGAACATCACACTTCCTATGATTTTAGCATATTCAGATTGGAAAACACTCTCACCCAAATTCTTTTTCAGATGTATTCTAGGGTCATAGGGAGTTCTAGCAGGCACAACATCAAAACAGTTGAACTTCTTCAGCACTTTTTCAACATAATAAGATTGACTCAATGAGATGCCACTGGAGTTTCTAATAACTCTAACTCCTAAAATAACATCTGCTTCTCCTAGGTCTTTCATCTCAAGAAATTCTTGGTATCTTTCACCACGTCCAGATAGTTCCCAAAAATCAACATGTCATCTACATATATGCATATAATCACACAATCTGATCCTATAAGTTTAGAATAAACACAGGAACCAGAGGTATTCACAATATAGTCATTCCTTACTAAAGTGCTATTAAACTTCTCATAACATTGCTTAGGTGCTTGCTTTAGACCATATAGAGATTTTCTAAGTTCGCATACTTTATTCTCTTGACCAACAATCACAAGCCCCTTAGGCTGGGACATATAAATTTCTTCCTCTAGGTCACCATTTAAAAAGGCTGTTTTGACATCCATTTGATATACAACTAACTCATGAATTGCAGCTAAGGTAATTAAAGTTCTTATCGTAGTAATCTTGGTCACAAGAGAATAAGTATCGAAATAGTCTAAGCCTTTCTTTTGGGTAAAATCCCCAATCACAAGTCTAGCTTTGAACTTTTCAATTGAACCATCAGATCTCATCTTTTTCTTGAAGATCCATTTACTACTAATGGGTCTACTACCTTTAGATAAATCAGCCAATTCCCAAGTTTGGTTAGAAATAATAGAATTTAGTTCGCTTTTAATAGCATCTTTTCAAAAACTAGCATCAATGGATCTCATTGCCTCATCATAAGTTTTTGGGTCTTCTATCATAAAGACAGACACACTTTCATCACCTATGATGAGAATAATCTATGAAGAAATTATCATAGGTCTTAGGTCCAATGTTAGACTTCTTAAAGTCAAGTAGACTTACTTTAGCCAAACACCCCACACTCTAAGAAAATTCAGGTTGGGAGTATAACCTTTCCATATCTCATAAGGTGTCTAGTCTAGTTTCTTATGGGTACACGGTTAAGAATATGATAGGTCGAAAGAACAGCTTTCCCCACATGTCATCAGACATCTCTGAACTCAAAAGTCTAGCAATCATCAACATAGAGTAATGTTTCACCCAAAAATTTCAACCGTTGGAAATAGATTTCAACCAGCAATTGACGCGCCTCGGTTATAACCTTATTAGCTGCGTCATTGCCCCAAGCGCAAAGATTTTAAATGCTAAGCAACTTGCATGCTGAAACAACCTATCATGAACATGGAACATAAAATTGCAATTGTGCATACATTTCAAAGGTCAAACAATAATAAAATTATATACTTTATATTATTGCAGACTCATATGCCCCTCAAAAAACAGTACTGCGGACTGAGACACACATCTAGGAAAAAAGAAGAGATAAAATGCCTCTCATCAAGAAAAGGCTCCCACCATACAAACATATCCAAGAAATTATAAACACCAAACAAGTCAGAAAAACTTCACTATGTTTCCCATTCCTTTGTCAAGGAGAAACAAAAGCTCACTAAGTTGATTATAAACGTTCTAGAAAAGCAAAACATGAAGATCAAATTCCTCAACTCCCACCATACAAAAATATCCAAGAAACCAAATCTCATCGAATTCCTTCATATACTAAAGCAAGCGAATTCAACTAGAACCAACCTTAATAACTTCATACACATGGCAGATGCAGATTTCTTCCACAAAGGAAGAGGCTTCTTATAAAATAGTAAACCCAAAGCCAAACGGGCAGCCAACACCCAAAGATCAATATAAACGCAATCACAATGAGAGAATGAAAAGAGTCCGAAATAAAATTACACAAAAGGGATAAGAGAATGCAGTGCAGATTCCAATGAGCAATCAAAGTCAAGTCTTTACCCTCCCTCAATGGGGACAATTGATAATTAAAACTACAAGATCTTGTATTATTTCAAGCAACCATACCTCTTCACAGAGGGATGCTCATATAGAACCCCCACAACCAAAAGATATTTTAACACAAAGACTAGGCTCACAAACTTTGTATGTTTCCTATCAATCATCAACATCAGTTGAATATTATATCCTACAATAAACAGAATGTGCGACTAGTTTTAATCCAATAATATCCAATAAGCACAAGGAATGGATTTGTTTGCAATGATGCCATAGTATAATAACAGAATAATTGCTTTCAAATTGTAAGAAAGATAGGTAGAATACCGTGGCTAATATGAGGATGAACAGAGAAACAGAATACTTATCGGATGTAAGTGAAAGCGCTGTGACGTGGGATGACCACTGCATTGAAAGCAATTACGACGCCACCGTGGTGGTAATCGCTGATGCCATTTGCTCCCCAAGGTTAACACAGCTGTAGCTTCTGAACGCGTCCACTCGCGGTCAGAAACAGTGGAGTTTTTACATAGGAACCCATGAACTCGTGAGAGGAATTTGTAAGACGATAGGAGGAGATAGAAAGATTTTCCGTGTTGTTGCAAGAGAAGAAGTCTCTGCAATTTACAGGAAAACAAAAAAAACTGTTGAAGAATTCAAACTGGCAAAGGATAAATGCCGCGTTTGAATGCTGTAGTAACTGCCGCGAATTAAAGCAGCAATTAAAAGTAATTAAATGGCCGCGAATTAAAGCAGCAATTAAAAGGCCATTAAAGGGTTTACATCTGACACATAAAGGGACCAGGTCCAAAAAAGGAAAGGCATGTTGTCTAAAAAATGAAAGGCGTGCACGACACGGCAGGCGGCACACGCACGTCATGGCCGGCGGGCGGGTGGGCGGACGGACGGCGGCGGCGGCGGCACGCATGTGTGGTGGACCTATGACCATGTAGGTCCTCTCCCCTTCACAAAGGTGTCGTGCCCCTTGGGGCACGCCACATGTCTCTACAACTCCCCTACTAAACACCTCTAAAGCAAGTTGCACAAGCAATGTGGGACAAAAAAGAAAGTGAGAATGAAACAAGGCTTTTGAGAGCCTATTATTTCTAACAGTGTGTGTATGTAAATGTATGTATGCAAATGTATGTGTATACTATATACATAGATACAGACATATACATACGTACGTGTGTGTGTGTGTGCACGCACATGTATGTATTTATATGCACACATATGTATACATACATACATTTTTTTGAAGGGTAAGCAACTTTATTCATATAGTCAACAAATTACAATATTGGTCTACAAATAGAACCAAACATATAACTCAATGATGCTAAAACATAAATAATCATGCAACTCTAAAAGAGAGCAAGGAATCCTAACGATAATTAGGATTCCGGGTATTCCTTGAGCTTTTCCGTCGAGGTGGATCCAAACAAATCTTTTTAAGTGTCTTTAAGGTAGGAGCTAAGCAGCGCATTTCATCCTCCCACTCTTGATTTGTTGTTGTAGCATCTCCATCAAATTCTTCCACCCATTCTTCCTCATATTCATCTTAATCAGCATTTCCATCACCAACATTGTCAGGGTCATCAACGCGATCACTATCAGGAGGGCCCCCAATTCCGGTAGATTTTGGAATTACATGTATATCCGCTACATCACCATAAGTAACATCTACATTTCCATTTGATTGGCCTCCGGTCTCTAAACCAGAAGGGCCTCCAGTCTCTATCGTCCGGGCCACATTAGCTGAAAAACCTTTGCTCGTATCATTCCCTTCATTAATTAACACACTCCCATCCGCATGCAGTTTACATTTGCCTTTTTCCACCCAAACCTTCTTAAATGGACATTGAGAGGATGAATGCCCAAAGCACTCACACGTTGGACAACTTGGAGGCATGTTTTCATATTCCACTTTAATGATCACATTCTCCTCATCCTCCACAGCAATCTCTATTGTTTTTTGCAATTTGGTCTTTGCATCAATTTCAACAAAGCATCGTGCATAGGTGTACCTTTCACCTAAAGCTGTAGCCTTATCCAGAAATAGAAGCTTCCCCATGGAGCTAGCAATTATACTTATGCATTCTGTAGACCAAAATTTAAGGGGCAGGTCAGGAAATCTTACCCATACTGGAATTGATGACAGCAGATCTCTATCCATTGTGAGGTCTGGAGTCCAGCGTCGCAGCACTATCACCCTTTTATCAAACATCCAAGGCCCTCCTTGGAGTACCCTGCTGCAATCTTCCTCCAACTCAAACACAAAGAAGAAAAAACCATTTTCCCTAGAGTGGACCTGTAGAGTACCCTTTGGCCGCCACAAACGATTGACACATGCACGAAGATGAGAATAGAAAGGTTTGTCACCCACAACATAACCGGCTAGTGTTCGTCCACATTTTGCAACATTTATAGAGATTGCTTCCTGCGGAATCCAGGGGACAGTCTTGCCTGAAGGAACCTCCCGTGGAGGATAGTAAGAGCATTTGCTAACCTCTTCCACAGCCCGCCCTACAGAAAATAGCGAACTCCAGGTTTCACGACCAGTCGTCGCCACCCTCAAAGGAGTAGGTGATTGGCCAGCAGCTTTCTCCTTCCGAATGTTAGTAGAATTCCGTTGTAGTGGAGGGTATTCTTCAACGTAATTGGGTGTTGACTTTGCTACAGCAGATGTTGACATCCTTTGAAGATAGTAAGAAGAACATCGATGATAAGGGTTTTCCGCGTTAATACAGGCGGGATTGGATCTGCTGACCATGATCTTCACGTGGTATCTGAGAGCAGGCCGGATCTGGTGATGACGATCTGATGATTCAAGTTGAAATTGATGATCTGATGAACAGCCGAACAGGACGAGTTGAGCAAATTTATCCTGAGAATTGATGCCGATCTGAGTATCTGAGGATACGATTTGAGAATCGATGAACTGTCGATTTGATAAGATGAACTGCCGATCTGAAGAATCCAGGACGATGCAGGCGATGCCTGTGGAAACTCGACGGCAGCAAGAGTTTATGACACCGGATCTCGACGGCGCTGGAACGTCTCCGGTAGCAGGACGCGATCGGTCTTGCAGACTCGCAGACCAGATCTGTTGCCGGATGTTGCCGCTCGCAGCAAGACTCGATGTTGCCGTATCTGTACACGTCGCTCGACCAGGATCGCTCGACCAGGACGGAACGGATCTGTACACGTCGCTCGACCAGGACGGAACGGCGCTTTCCGACGTTCTGGAATTCTCCGGCAACCTTTGCGCACCCACGCACCCGAACGAAGGCAGCAGGTGCACCCACGCACGGATCACGGGCGTTGGACGGCGTCGGATCACCCACACGCAGCCAGATTCTCTTGATACTTAGTATGTTATCATTTGTATACATACATACATATATTCGTATAGATACATATATGTTTATATGTGTACACGAACATGTATTACATGTATATGCCTCCAATGTGATTCGTACTGCACAATGTTACAACTTAATTTTAGGCTTTGTTCTGTGCAACAAAGCTAGGAGAGCGAGTCTCCTCTCGAAAGAGACTCATTTATCAATCTTTTCCTTAGTTCTTCGCATTTTATAAGATCTAAAAATCCTCTTTTTATATTTTTCCACCTTTAAATTCTGAAATTAATTGATACGAAACCCTAGTTCGTATCAAATTGGTATCAGAGCGTTGAGATCCGATGGCGACAAGCACTAGGTCAAAGGCGGATGGCGTGGATGAGAAGGTACAAGGGCTTCGGGAAGTATTCAACCGGGAGATCGAGGGGTTGAAGAAAACCCTAGTGGAATCCATCAAAGACCATGCGCATTCACATGAGGACATCCAAGTCGAACTTCGGGCGATGAGGAGGGACGCCGCGCAAGCGGGACGCTACATCCAAGGGCTAAAGGAGGCAACTTTAGAACTGAAAGAGGCAACTTCAGATCTGAAAATTTTGAGGGAGGCCACGTCGTCGATTCCGGAGATTAAAGCTATGCTCCAAGCCCTAACAATGGAGAGGGGAGGAGATCGGAGCAAGAAGACTCAAGGGGGAGACAACCAAGGAGATTCAACACTTGAATCGGCAAATCGGAGCAACCGGAGGAGGCGACGGCTACAACGACAACTCTGGAGGCCGCCGCAGCCGTCGCAAACCCTAACGGGTCCGGACAGAGGTGGGGAGGGGCCGGAAGCCCCTGGAAGAGGGCGGCATGCCCATCTGGGCCTGCAGCAAGCTCGGCAGGCCCATCCGGGCCTGCGCCGAGCTTGGCAGGCCCTGCAGGGCCTGCGGTACCCTGTGCAGGCCCCGCCGGGCCTGCGGAACAGCAGCCTGGCCCGACAGGGCCTGCCTCAGCTGTGGCAAGCCCCGCCGGGCCTGCTGTGACATCAGCAGGCCTGTTCGGGCCTGCCGCTGTCCCAGCAGGCCCAAACAGGCCCGCGAGAGATCTTTGGGGGCCTGCCGCAATGCAGGCAGCCCCCTGGGGCCCCGCAGCGACGCAACCAGCCCCCTGGGGGCCCGCAGCAGCACAGACAGCCCCGTGGGGGCAAGACGGAGGCGGATGGGCCCGAGACGCGACTATTGGGGCTCCAGTAGCCCAATTTTGGGGACCAGAGGCTCATCCACAGGTATCGAGGCCGCAGGTTGATCCCAGGCAGGCTTTTGATGGCTTTTCGGGGCGGGGACAAGGCCCGAGAGGCTATTTTGGGGGACGGACAGCACCAGTACAGCCACACAGAGGGGCAGGAGGGCCCGTGTGGGCACGACAGCAAGAGTTTTCGGGGCACCATTACCAGCCGGAGGCGTGAGAGAGACCCGTTTGGCCCGAGGAGCTGTACGGGGTGGACGGGGGAGGACCAGCAGAGACAGTCGGCGGAGGATTCGGCCATGGGGGTGACCGCGGTAGAGATGAGGGACCTCAGGGGGACATCAATGCAGATCGCTGCCTTATGAAGCTGAAGATGCCGATTTTTGACGGCACGGATCCGGATGGGTGGATCTACCGGGCGGAGCGTTACTTCCAGGTGATGCGATTGACGGAGGAGGAGGTTCTGAGGGCCATCCGAATCTACTTCGAGGGCAAGGCGTTGGCCTGGTACAGATGGAAGGTGGCGCGGACCCCCTTTCGCACTTGGGAGGAGCTGTCTGCACTGATACTAGACCGGTTCCAGGAGACCCCAGGGGGAGATTTCTACGAGCAGTTATCTGCTCTGAGGCAGGAGGGGACGGTCAGGGATTATGTGGAGAAGTTCGAGATGCTGAATAGTAGGGTGAAGGGGGTGACCGACGAGGTGATGATTGGGAATTTCATGAGGGGGCTGAAGCCCTCTATACGAGCGGAACTGAGGATGCAGAGTCCGGGGACATTGGAGGATGTCCTTCGCCTGGCCCACAAGGCGGAGGAGAAGCATGCAGAGGAGAGACGCATTCGGGGGACTTGGGGAGCCCAGGGCCAGCGTAGTCAGACAGCACCGGCCCCACTTCCGGGGGTTACAGTAGCACCAGTGGACACGGAAATGAAGAGAGGAAACCCGACCAGTGATCCCTGGTAAACGGATGACTGAGGCTGATATGAGGGCGAGGCGTGCTGCAGGCCTCTGCTTCAGATGCGATGAGCAGTTCAGTCCCGGTCATCGATGTGCGAGCAGGCTGATGTAGATTGTGCTAGTACCGGACGAGGGGGAGTATGCAGATGATGGAGGGCCAGTGATGACGGAAGAGAGCGAAGTTGAGCACGCACATCTGGATGTAGCGGAGGTGTCACTGAACTCCTTGGTAGGGGTAATCACGAACCATACCATGAAGTTGTCAGGGCGATTGGACGACGCGCCGGTGACGGTACTCATAGACAGTGGGGCTACCCACAACTTCATCTCTCGACATTTGGTGGATCGTCATAGGTTGCAGGTGAGCACCTTGGAGACGTTTACGGTCCTCTCAGGGACAGGGAGGAGGGAGGAGAGCAGTGGGATGTGCAAGGGGCTGAGTCTGACCTTACAAGGGGTGCAGATCGTGGAGGACTTCTTGCCCCTAGAGTTGGACAATATCGATGTGATTCTGGGCGTACAGTGGCTGAGGCGGTTGGGCGAGGTGAATATGAACTGGAAGCAGCTTAGGATGGAATTCCAGGAGGGGGGTCGCACGGTGGTTCTGACAGGTGACCCTAGCCTCTGTTTTCCATCAGGGGCCTTCAAAGCCAGATCTCCACCTTGAGGACAAGGTGGCTCTTTTAGGGGGAGGTATTGATGCGGACGCCCCTAGCCGCCGCCCGCTTTGCCGATTCGCCGCACCCGGGTCCAACTAGATGATTAGGCTTTGATGATTTAGTTATCTAGGGGTATTCTAGTCTTTTCAGACTAGATTAGTAAATCCCCTATTTTCTATTTATTAGGGCTAGCCGTCTTTTTATTTCTTTATGCTTATTTTGTGAAGAACAATTGTAGGCATCTCTTGTGAAGGTTTTAGGCTTTGTTCCGTGCAACAAAGCTAGGAGAGCGAGTCTCCTCTCGAAAGAGACTCATTTATCAATCTTTTCCTTAGTTCTTCGCATTTTATAAGATCCAAAAATCCTCTTTTTATATTTTTCCACCTTTAAATTCTGAAATTAATTGATACGAAACCCTAGTTCGTATCAGAATGTCTTGTCGATGTACGATAAATCTTCCATCTGTAATGTCATCTAAAGGGGAAGGGATAGTTATTTTTTAATAAATCGTTTCCTGCTTAATAGTTAACTTAATAGTTGGTTAGATGTTATCCTTTTTATTGCCTCCGGATGCATTTTAAGTTGTGGGGACATTTTGGTTGTCTTATATGGTAAGGAGCTGTTCATTAAGATTAAAGGGTATAAATTAGTTGTGTGCTCCACATTTGCTGATGATGCCTATTTCAATCTGTTCAGTTGTCATCATTGCGGCATTGGTGCCAAGTCTACACCAATGATGTGACGAGGACCTGATGGGCCAAGGACATAATGCAATGCATGTTGGCTTATATGTGCAAACTAGGTAGGCATTCCGATTGCATGCATTCTGCGTTATATGCATGGGCGTAACTACGTTTGTCTTGCCCTGGGCAGCTGCCCAGGGCAAGAACAAATAAAATTTATTTATACACTGCATCTCGTAGGCTTGTTGTCTCATTTGGTTAAACCGCATCTCAGCATCTCAGGTTCGAAACCTGCTTGGTTCGTTCCTCATGTTTAAATTTACTGAATTTTTTTGGCCAAAAAATTCTGAACTGGGTTGCCTTGCGAACAAACCTAATTGCTCAACACACACAGCATTTAGACCCCAAAAAAATTCTAAAGGGAGTTTCTACTAAACAGCCCTAATTGCTCAGTTCACATACCATGTAATTTTTTAGTTAAAAATATGGGATTTCAAGGTATTTAAGTTGTTGAGAGGTTTTTGTTTTATGCTTTTTTTTTTTTCAAATTTTCCCCATTAGTTTTGGATGAGTTTGATATTGTCATTTGTTTTGAATTTGATAATATTTTTACGGTTTCTAGCTGCTAGTTCTACATCCAATTGATGCTATGACTAACTACGTATGCTTCGATCTATGATTATTTTAATTTACTTGAATTAGGTTTTTTCCCTTTCTGTTCTGGTGTATTTTTTGGCTAAGTCATTGATTATTTTTACCGCTTTTCGCTGAATCAAAAAATAAAAATTAATATGATTATTTTTTAATTCGTTACATAATTACCTAAAAACATATTCATATATGTGATAAACTTTCATCATTAGAAAGTGAATAGTATGTTTATAATAATATTTACAACATGATGATCTATGTTTAACATGAAGCCTGTGGTAGAAAGTAAGTAGTATGTTTAAATATTATTATTTATATCATCTTTATTTTCGCCCAGGACAAAAAAAAATCTTGGTTACGCCACTGGTTATATGGTTAACTGATGTCTATGTTATACTAATCCGAATCATACCATCTGCAAATTGCCATTAGTTCTTGCAATGTTCTTCTGTCTATATCCTATTTCTATTATAATTTGTTATGTTGTCATGCTCATGTGGTGGTGTTTGCAATGCATGTGGGACTCTATGGGCAAATCGTCTTATGTCATTAATTATTTTAATTTATTTATTTATTTTTGTGTGCGGATACCTAATGATAGAAGACAAATCGTCTGGTGCCCTAAGTAACAGTAATCATTTTATTCATGTTTCATATCCATCCTTTGCACCTTATATCTCCTGCAACCACGTCCCAAGACCGGCCTTTTGCGCACATGAAAGAACGGGCATAATTCACGACACACACACACACACACACACACACACACACACACACACACACAGGTCCTGGCATTTCAGATGATGCAGTCACATTTGAGTCATCTTTCTTGAATGTACTCATTTTCAATGTATATTTTTGCATCCACGGTATTTTGTTTTGTTCTGTCTTTTTAACCAACCGCTGGGCGAATCTTTTCAGGATGTATTTCTTTTTTTATTTAAGAACTAAAGTGATAGGATATGTTTATCATCTTTGTTTAACTTCTGCATTAATCAAATTACTAAATTATTAGAATCATTTATAATTATGAAGTTTCACTTCGGCATAAGTAAACATTTTTCTTCATATTCTCTTGTTGCACGGCTGCACAGTGTACAAGCATCATCACAGTAAAGTAGCATCACACCAATTGGTATATTTTCAATGATAGTTGCATTCTGGCCCTACAGGGGGCAATGAGGGATCTTCCAAAGAGTCCAATGCCTAATCAAAATCCCTTGACGGAAATAAAAATGGGTGAGATGCTTATTTCTATTTTTGGCATTCAAGATGCATATTATTCCGTTTCTGTTGATATTAATTTTGCATTCAAGACATGGTTCAGTTGATATGTGTAGCAGGCATATCTTTTAAAGATGTATTTTGTTTGTTTAATTTTACAACTAAACCACCCAGATATGTTTGTCATCTTCATTTAACTTCTACATTCATCAAATTACTAAATTGTTAGCAGCATGCATACCTATGAAGTTTCACATCGGCCTAACGTGCACATTTTTCTTCATATTTTCTTGTTGGACCGTTACACATTGTACACGCATCAACATAGTAAGGTAGCATCACATCAGTTGTTATTTTCAAAGATAGTTGTATTATGGGCCTGCAGGGGACAATGAGGGATCTTCCAAAGAGTCCAATGCCTAATCAAAATCCCTTGATGGAAGTAAAAGACGGGGTGAGATGCTAATCTTTATTTTTGACATTCAAGACGAAGATTATTCCGTTTATGTTGATATTACTTGTGTATTTATTTTTTGAACCTTTGGTTCATTTCTAGAACAACGCTGTTGAAGCGGGAGCCTGCAATCCATGGCTATCCCTGCAAATGGTCACGATCATCTGTAAAGAATGATTTTGATTTTTTTTTTTCAGTCTTAGGAACCCGTTTACATGAGATGGAACCAATTATGGGTTTCATGTGTGTACCATGGAGCGATGTACAACCTTTGATTTGTTCCAACTCTTGTGATAACTAATCAGGAGAATTTTTGCCTAGGTCACAGTTCATGTGTCGAATGCCGACTAGCTTGATAGAAATTAATCCAGTCTTCGTTGTTGGCTTGGTTGAATCGTGATGTTTGTTTGAAGGAAGCTCAACAAAACACTGAGATTGCAGGTGTTGAGTGATCTCCGTGGCTCATTTTAATCAGGTTGTTGGCAGGTCTATTTCTTAGCAATAAATTCTTTTTATAGCTCATGGCTTGGTTGTGAACGTGTGAGTGATGTGGCAAAAATGTCCGAATTTGAATATGATGAAATTTGTTCCGAATGGAATCTATAGTCGATGGATATGATTAGTTAACAGTGGTTTATATTTCATGATATTCAAGAAATTAACTTGCAATTTGTTGGTAGAAATGGATTTGATGGGTGAAAAAGCTAAATGGCAACCAAAATGGATGTAGCATGATAATTTCTTCTTTCTCCGGAGATTTTCTTCGGAGATTGTAGGTTCAAATCTTCCAACGATGGGTAAAAGTAGCAAACATAGTCATCAAAGTAGCACGTTCATCAATTAAAGATATAGACTGTTTTTGGGTTTGGTTGCCTTTGGAATTTGGTTTTTGAATGTAGAGTCTAGGGTGTAGTGGGATTCGGGAGGTTCTGATAGCCCTAGGTTTGGATTTGCACCCGACAATGTAATGGTAGGTTTGCACCTGTCAGGGCAACTCAGCTTGTTAAGGGACAAGTTGACCTCCTAGAGGTTGGGTTTTTGTTATGGAGCGGGTTGAGCTTTGGGGGAAGCTAGGTAAGCTTCTTTTTTCACCGACATGCAATATAGACGAGATTGTAATGGCGGCCGGTGATGGTGCCCAGTCAAATCCCATCTGATGCTTAGATTAGTTCATTATGGAGTATTTGTACTCATTCTACCGAAAACTTTTTCTTTCAGGTGTTAAGGGAGGTAAAGGTTTGCTCTATGGTTTGAGCGTGGTTTGAGTCACAGGTTATTGAGAATAGGTTGTGCAATTGACAAGGGTGTTTGTCATGTTGCATGATTTATCCTTGCGGATTTGCAGGAGGGATATAATGGAATCTTAAGTGTAGAGCTTGGAGACTAGAGTAGGTCTAGACCGAACCAGAATAAAATCACGTGTTTATGATTGATCTATTCTAGTTTGCATTATCTCTTCTCATTTCTTAATTGCATTCATGTATTTATATTTTGTGCTATATTACTGCGATTCGTTTTTTGATATCTTTGTGCTAATCGTTTATTGATGTCTTTGTGCTAATCATAACTGCTTAGTGCACAAGAATCCATTCGGACCCAACAATTGGTACCCAAGAAAGAGCATTGTACCTTAAGGTCTAATTTTTTTACTAATTAAAATAATATTGTAAATTATTGTGACATAACAAATGGTAGTGTAGGATCCCTTGAGATGGCAAGTAGAACATTAGATGTGGGGTGAATAGTCTTTATGAAATAAAACAATCATCTAGAAATTTCTACCTAAGATAAAATTAGAGTTACATAATTTAATCTGAATCAACAACAATAACTTGCAAGATGGAAATAAGTAACGGAAGCAAATGCAAGTAAACAATCAAGCACATTTAGAGATAAAAACAAACATGATAGATTTACCTTCGTTCAGGCACACTTGCCCTACCTCTAGACACACGTCCAAACTTGGACAAATCCACTAATATGTTCCAAACGGAACCAAGTTATATCACCTCCTTTACACTACAAGTCGGTGTAGGATCCCTGTGGATGGCAGGCAACACTAGAGGGGGGTTGAATAGAGTTGTCAACAAATGATAAACCTTTTTCACGTAATAAAAATCCTTCTAATAGTTGCCTAAGTCTCAAATTCGAGTTGTCTCAATTTGTTCTTAATTAACGTTTATTATATGCTTGAATATGAGTTGCAGCGGAATAAAAAGATTCAAGCGATAATAATAAAGTAAAAGAGTTAGAGAGATATAAGCACGACACAAACACAGCTTTTATCCTGGTTCGGCCCAACACTGGCCTACGTTTAGCAACCGATCCACTAGCTCTTCACGAGAGTACACCTTGTCTCAACACAACTAAGTGGATTTTGTACAAGCACCTAGCTTTACTTGCTAGGAATGTCCAACACAAATACCTAGTTACAACCAACTAGGAGTTTCAACACCAATTTCCATTATAACACGGTAATTACAATAATGAAGTCTTCTTCAAAGACTTTACAACAAATATAGAATTGCGTACAATGATTTCCTAAAAGCCAATTATAAATATGTGAATAAGTGGCTTAAGAAAATTGATGCGGCTCCGGCAGCCCAGGCGCTGCGGGGGAGGCTACCGTGAGAGGAGACCCAGACGATGCAGCAGCCTTTTCAGGCCCGTTGGTTTGCGTGGGATGATGACACTGGCCAGGAAGGTAGAGGATCACCAGGAGACAGAGCGGAGGGCCCGCGGGGCGTGGGGAGGTGCCACATTCATGAGTCAGGCGGCTACTGCAGGGCAGAGGACAGCACCTACTACAGGGACCACCCCGGGCCAGGGGGTGACTGCCGTAGCTGGGAGCGGTACTGACAGGAGGCAGGAGCCAGGAGCCCCGCGGTGGGGGGCAGGTGCGGAGGATGACAGATGCGGAGATACGGGAGAAGCGGTTGAAGGGGCTGTGCTTCAGATGTGATGAGAAGTTCACCCCCGGACACCGATGCGCCGCTCGGACTCTCCAGATACTGATAGCTGGCGATGAGGAGGGTGAGGACGAGGTTATCACCCTAGAGGCAGGAGAGGATGAGGAGGAGATGGAGCACCAGCACTTAGACCTTGCAGAGGTGTCCCTCAATTCCGTGGTGGGGTTCACGCCGAACCACACCATGAAATTGGTGGGACATGTGGGTAGCTAGAAGGTGATAGTTTTGATCGACAGTGGGGCCACCCACAACTTCATCTCCAGCAGACTGGCGGAGGCACATGGTTTGCAGATGAGTGGCACTGGGCGGTATGGAGTGATGCTCGGCACGGGACAGGTGACACATAGCACTGGTGTCTGTCGCGGAGTGGTTGTGGCGATTCAGGGGGAGCAGATCGTTGCCGATTTCCTGCCCTTGGAGCTAGGGAGTACAGATGTCATCCTGGGGATGAAGTGGTTACAGACCCTCGGGGAGACCAGGACTAATTGGAAGCTGTTGAGGATGGAGTATCAGCACGAGGGGAGGACAGTGGTGTTACAGGGGGACCCCAGTCTCTGTCGTTCCCTGGTGTCTTACAAGGCCATGTCCAGGGCTATCCACACAGCAGGGGGGGATACTTGGTGGAGCTTCAGGCAGTGACAGCGTCGGTACAGAGTGAGGACCCCCCACAGGCAGTAGCACCGGAGGTCGAGCAGCTGTTGGCACAGTTTGAGGAGGTCCTCCAGACACCGCAGGGGCTGCCACCACACAGAGACCATGAGCACGCCATCGTTTTGCGGGAGTGCGTAGGTACCCCCAGGTATAGAAGAAGAAGGATGGCAGCTGGAGATTCTGCGTGGATTACAGGGCCCTAAATAAGGAAACAGTGGCAGATAAATTCCCTATTCCTGTGATTGATGAGCTGTTGGATGAACTCCACGGGGCAGCATATTTTTCCAAAATTGATCTGAAGTCGGGTTACCACCAGATACGGATGAGGGCGGCCGACGTGCCAAAGACTGCGTTTCGGACTCACGAGGGGCATTATGAGTTCCTCGTCATGCCGTTCGGCTTGACGAATGCACCGGCGACATTCCAGGCTTTGATGAACAAGGTCTTCCGACCTTTTCTGAGGAGGTTTGTGTTGGTCTTCTTTGATGACATACTGGTGTACAGCCGCAGTATGGAGGAGCACGTGGGGCATCTGCGAGCAGTGTTGCATGAGCTACAGGAGCAGCAGCTCTGTGCGAATAAGAAGAAGTGTCTGTTCGGCCAGCCACAGTTGGAGTACTTAGGCCACGTGGTGTCAGCAGAGGGAGTTGCAGCCGACAGGACCAAGATTGCAACCATGTTAGATTGGCCGGTACCCTCCACCTTACGGGGTCTGCGCGGCTTCTTGGGCTTGACATGGTATTACAGGAAGTTTGTCCAGGGATATAGCACGATTGCTTGGCCTCTCACCGAGCAACTGAAGAAGGACAACTTCCACTGGACCGAGGAGGCTACCAGGGCATTTGAGGCCCTGAAGCAGGCCATGACGTCGGTGCCAGTTTTGGGGCTCCCAGATTTCAGCAGACCTTTTGTGATAGACACCGACGCATCATGGTATGGCCTGGGGGCAGTGTTGATGCAGGACCAGAGGCCGATTGCCTTCTTTAGCCAGACCCTGACAGCACGGGCGAGGCTGAAGTCAGTTTATAAGAGAGAGCTGATGGCGATTATACTAGCTATTCAGAAGTGGCGGCCCTACCTGTTGGGCAGAAAGTTCATTGTGCGGACTGATCAGCGGAGTTTGAAGTACCTATTGGAGCAGCGTATGGTCACCGAGGAGCATCAGAGGTGGCTCTCCAAGCTGGTGCATTTTACATTCGAGATACAGTACCGCCCAGGCCTGGAGAACAAGGCGGCTGACGCCTTGTCACGCCGCGAGGAGATTGCAGAGGTCGCGGCCATCTCAGCACCCGTCCTCTTGGATTGGGAGCCCTTGAGTAGAGAGATAGAGGCTGATGCAGATTTGACGAGGATCCGTGAGGCACTGCAGCAGGGGTCCTCGGACTTTCAGGGATACAGCATGGAGGGACAGAGGTTGCTATACCACAGCCGGCTGGTGATTCCCAGGGGGTCCGTCCACATTCCCATGATCTTTCAGGAGTTCCACGGCAGTGCCATCGGAGGGCACTCCGGGGTACATCAGACTTACAGGCGGATGGCGAGGGAGTTATACTGGCCTGGGATGAAGAAAGACATTGCCCAGCGGATATCGGAATGTGACGTGTGCCAGCGTCACAAATATTTGGCAATGGCACCAGCGGGACTTTTGCAGCCATTAGCTTTGCCAGAGCGAGTATGGGAGGATATCAGTATGGATTTCATTGAGGGGTTGCCGCGATCAGAGGGGTACAGTTCCATATTAGTGGTGGTCGATCGGCTCAGCAAGTACGCCCACTTTATACCTCTCAGACACCCATACACTGCAGTTACGGTGGCAACAGCTTTTTTGAGGGAGGTGGTTCACCTGCACTTGTTTCCGGGCTCCATAGTATCAGATCGGGATAAAGTATTCATCAGCAGCTTTTGGAAAGAGTTATTTAAGGTGCAGGGGACCAAGTTACGGAGGAGCACGGCCTATCACCCGCAGACAGATGGACAGACGGAGGTGGTGAATAGGAGTGTGGAGACATACCTGAGGTGCTTCGCGTCCGAGTCACCGAGGCAGTGGGCCAGGTGGTTGGCATGGGCCGAATATTGGTACAACACCTCGTACCACTCGGCAGCACAGAGCACCCCATTCCGGATCCTCTATGGCCGAGACCCTCCATAGTTGATACATTACAGCAGAGGCGCCACGCCGGTGTCCCAGGTAGAGGAGCACTTGACTGAGCGGGATAAGTACCTGGAGGGGTTGAAGAAACACTTGTTGAGGGCCCAGCAGATCATGAAGACCAAGGCAGATGCACACCGGCGAGATGAGCACTTTGAGGTTGGGGACCGCGTGTACCTGAAGCTTCGGCCTTACAGGCAGATGACCTTGGCTCGTAGGAGCAATGAGAAGCTAGCGGCCCGCTACTATGGACCTTTCGAGGTGACCGCTCAGATCGGGAAGGTGGCCTATAGACTGCAGTTGCCCACCACTTTGACCATTCACCCGGTGTTCCACATTTCACAGTTGCGACGAGCCATCGGGAATCACACTTTGTCACCCACTCTTCCACCCACTCTTCCACCACTCTGACAGATGACATGGAGGTGCTCCTGGAGCCTCAGGAGTTGACAGGGATCCGGCAGACCGCAGGCGGGGTTCAGGAGGTGAGGATTCGTTGGCGGGGCCTTCCCGACTACGATGCTACTTGGGAGGCTGCTTCAGTGATCCGCGACCAGTTTCCAGATTTCCACCTTGAGGACAAGGTGGCACTTTTGGGGGGGGGTAATGATGCGGCTCATAGGGGTGCGGCGGCTAGGCAGGAAGGGGGCCGGCTCAAGGGATGCGGGTCTACCATCGGAGGCGACGACTTGGGTCCAACTCGGACCCGGTCCCAAACTTGTGATTACTCACAAGTGGGGAGGGCAAGAGGGTAATTAGACAATTATTAACCCCTCCCCCAATAAAGGGGCCGGCCGGCCCTAGGATGGGTTCATCGAAGAATTGATCAAGGTAATTTTATTCCTAGTTGCTCTAGATTATTCCCTAGTTGCTAGATAATTGTTTTAGCCCTAGATCTATTTTTTCCAGCAATTAATTATTAGTTTCAGATCTGTTCTTCGCTATTAAACCCTAGATTAGTAGTCCACAAGCCATAAAAACCTACCTTTGATCCCCACAAAAAGCCCTAGTCGTATCAAAAATCTAGAAAAACTTTTGATCAAATAATTGTATATGAGTTAAAACACAATTCGATCAATTGAGTTTTGTCTTGAAAATTGACCTTCTAAAATGAGCACTTGGGCCTTTAGAGATCAAAGATTAAGTTTTCAATCTTTGAACAAAATATGATTTAAAACCACAAAGATTAAAACAAAAGACTTGTATTTTGATTGTATTTTGAATCTCAATAGAGAGTTTTTAAGCTTGGGGATCAAAAAGCAAGTACTTCTAAGAGGCTAAATAAAACTGAAAGTGTTGATACATGGGTTCGGCACACGAAACGGGGATATAACAATGCAGCCAGAAATGTGAAGCCCACTAGTAAGGGTAAGCTTCGGCCCAATAGCTCATGAGACCATCAGCGACGATGAGCTATTACTTAATCAAAGGAACATCTCATCCACCAATTGGGGTCCCGCTAATTACATGGGATTAGTTAATGAGGACTGAGTAAAGGGGCAGCCGTTATCTGCAATCCCGAAGAAGATCCCGCCATCATAAATGAGGAGCCGTTATGCATTAAGAAGTAGGATCATCTATAAATAAGTGAGAGGACAACAAAAAGAGCGTTCGGACTCCAGAGGTATGAAATACTAAGTTCTCTGACAAAATTATCTTCTTCCACTCTTAATTTCTTCTTCCGTACGCTTGAGGTGACGGAATCAGGACGATCCCCTTTGGGTCGATTTTGACAGCCTCAAGCTTAGCTTAAGTTGATACTAACTTAAGCATCGGAGGGGATTTGGGTCGGAACCCATATTCGACCCCCTAACGACTATCTGTGGTGCAGTTTGTTCGAGACTCGACTCAACAGTAAGGTCGAACGGTCGTCATATTCGACCGTGAGATCAATCGTGCTCCAGCCTAGCGTTCTTAACTCAGCTTTCATCGACACTGGTTCTACCAACCAAGGTCCCACATCACCAGCTGATGAGGCTCCACCTTGATAGAGGAGTCTACGTTAGTCCCAATCGATGTTAACCAAAACCCAGCCGTCAACAGTTGACGCCGTTTGTGGGAATAATGACTCGACATCCCCGTCATCCACTTATTCTGACAATGTCGACTCGTCCAACAACACCTGATGAGAACATCTTGGCATCTCCCAGTATTGGAGTCATCGATATGATACTGGGAGGTTCTCCACACCCAGAGTCATCGACCTCCCTTCAAAGTTCTTACGCTGGGAGGTTGATGACTATTACGGTGGGAAAGAGGCACCCGACGGATTCCACACCCTCAATATCTTGTTCTGATGAAGATTTGAAAGGTGTAGAGCTTCCGCATGATGATGCTACATCATCACGACCATCATCGACACGCTGGCAGTGAAGAGATTGCTAGTCGACACGGGGAGTCCGTGCGACGTGCTTTTCTTTACTACGACTGAGAGGATGGGATTGGCTTCATCCGAGTTGAGGGAGTGTCCGGGCCTCACTGTTGGATTCATGTGGCATTCTACCCCGGCTGTGGGTATGATCACGCTACCGGTAACCCTCGAAATGTCCCCACGGTAGGTCACCCGCTTGATCAACTTCATGTGGTGAAGATCAATTCCGCTTATAATGGAATCATCGGCAGACTGCCCGTCAACTCAGCGGAGGCGGTGGTCTCAACTTTCCACTAAATGATGAAGTTTCAGACTCCCCAAGGAGTCGGAAAGGTGAATGGGAACCAGATGCAATCCCGATCGTGTTACCTCTTATCCACATCACTAAGGACGACAGGGCAAGTAGTTCTAGATGGTCCCAACAACGATACGGGTAATCAAGAAGATCGACGATCCGTAGCGGTCGAAGAGACGCAGAGCATCCAAATTTCTGAAGAAGAGGAAAAAACTGTCTCTATTGGGTCGATGCTCCCTTTAGACTTAAGGAACGGTTAATTACTATCCCGAGGGAAAATGCTGACGTGTTAGCCTAGTCCCCAGATGACATGCCCGGTATCGACACTCGGGTGATCTCTCACGAGTTGAATGTCGACTCGACTTTCAAACCCGTGAAGCAGAAGAAGAGGAACATTAGGGGTGACAAGATGAAAGCTGCTATGAAGAAGTAGATCGGCTTCTAACAGCTGGTTTCATTCGAGAAGTCCAATGCCCTGAGTGGCTGTCCAATGTGGTGATGGTGAATAAAGCTAACAGCAAGTGGAGAATGTGTGTCGACTTCACTAACCTCAACAAAGCATGCTCGAAGGATAGCTACCCTTTACCTCGGATCGACCATCTCGTTGATAATTATTTTATTTATTTTTATATAATATAATTATGTTTATATATAAATAAATATATATATTATTTAAAATACATCAAATATTTAATACATACTAAATCAAATCCAGTTTACCTACTTTAGAGTATTTGTGTGCAACAAAATAAAATTTAAAAGATACTCTTGTGCAATTAAGCCATTTACCAAAAACGCTCAGACACCGCCCAGGAACCGCCTAGGAACCGCCCAGGAACTGCCCAGAGCGCCCAGACACCGCCCAGAACGCTTAGGCGGCCGATTAATCCCAAAAACGCCCAGATTGACCGCCCAGGCCATACTCGGAGCGTTTACTGGCCGCCTAGCGCCTAGGCGCCGCCTAGGTGGCCGCCCAGGCCGATTTTTAGAACACTGACCTCGGATCGACCATCTCGTTGATAATGCCTTCGGCTATCCGCTCTTTAACTTCATGGATGCTTTCTCAGGCTATAATCAGATCCAAATGGCACCTAAAGATGAAGAAAAAACTTCCTTTAGTACTGATCGAGATATTTTCTGTTACAAAAAGATGCCGTTCAGATTGAAGAATGCAGGGACGACTTATCAGCGTATGATGAACATTCACAAGAGAAAATTTAACCGAAGAAAATGCGTACAATGGTTTATTTGGTGTGAGGCGCGCAACGTCGCCATGCACGTTTGTTGAGCTTCTGCTTAACGAAGTCCCCTTCGTGGATCATTCAACAAACTCGAGTAACTGGCGAATTAGGCATGATTCTATTTCCTTTATCTTTGTCTTTAGGAGTCCCTTCAGTCACATATTTACCTTTCTGCTTAGGAGGAGGTCGATCAAAGTATCCCTCGCCCTTATAATAGGCTAGTACTTTGGCTTTGGAGGCGTTCAACTTGGTGAATGTCTCGTCGGTCGCATGAGAGCGACCCTTGGAGCTCCTTTCTTGTCGCAGCCGGTCTCTAGGCTCTCGACGAGAGCTGTCATGGAGCCTTGACGAGAGCTGTCGTGGAGCCTTGACGAGAGCTGTCGTGGAGCCGAGCTTCTCTCCTTGCTTCTGCGGAGGGCTTGGAAGGGCTTTTCATTCGGGCGGCCAATGCTTCCTCCGACAACATGTATCGCTCTGCCCTAGTGAGGATGTGGTCGAGGTTGCGTGGCGGTCGCTGGTGCAATGACTTCACCAAATCCTCACATCGGATTCCCTTAAGTAGGGGGCTCGGGACAGCTAGGTCCGACCTAAACGGAGGTCGTCCGATTGCTGTCATGCCGAGTTATAGCGGAAGAAATATGAAGTAGAAGTAAAGAGCAAGAGTTGTCAGCATACCGTAATGTTTAGTATATCTGGAGCTTGAACCCCCTCTTTAGTTGTCGTTAGGACTATTTATAAGTGATGGTTTCTCCTCAGTGCCATTGGTGGATAACTGCCTTGCTGTAATTGTGTCATTAACTCCCCTGGAAATAAGCATTACCGTGGTCCCTTTATCCCGCCATGTCCATCAACACCACTATTAACTAATCCCTTGTTAACTGCGGGGCCCAACGGGTGGAGGAGCTGACACCTTGGTTGAGTAAACGACTTTCTTCCCACGTAGAGTTCTTGGGCCTTCGTGCCAAGGCCTTGCTACCCGAATGGGCCTCTTCTCTCTCTCTCTCTGCTTCGTGGGTGGGCTTAATGTGTTAATAGAGATACATCAGGGTTTATATTTATATATAATTATATATAATAATATAATTATTAATAATGTGTAATTAGTATGTAGTTGTGGGCAAGGTTTAAGGTATCGGTTTCGGAGAGGGTATCGCTCCGCCCAAAATTTAGGTTTCAGTATCGGTATCGCCCGTTTCGGCGGTTTCGGAAGATAGTTTCGGTATCGTCCGTATCGGTAGTTTCGTTTCGGTATCGGTATCGGAGATATTTTCCTGTATTTTCCTGTATTTCGATATTTTCTTGTATTTGATACTTTGTTGTATTTTCATGTATTTTCATGTATTTTATACTATGCTATATTTTCCTGTATTTTCCTGTATTTCGGTATCGGAGGTATTTTTGTGTATTTTTCTGTATTTTTCATGTATTTTCATGTAAAAGAACAATAATAAAAATTGATGAGTCATTTATGGCATCGTAATACAAAAGCTGAATAAAATACATCAAAAGATACAAAAAATGGAGAATAAATAAAAAGATACATTCTTGAAATAACCGCCATGACTGCCTGCATATCCACCGGAATACGATTTTTGAAATATTTCTTATATGTGATAATTTCTCATCCCTTCAATTCAAAAGCCAAAATTTCAACGGTAAGCCTCCAGAATACCAGTAATACAATAAAAATGGCCAATATGATGCGTATAGACAATATAATTATGTAAGCATGCAATCTGTAGTTTGAATGAGGCGTACACGTGGACATATGCAGTGCTTATGATACTGGCCTTTACTCTGATTAATGGAGAAAGCAACTCGGTTGATTTCTACATTAATCAGGTTAAAATCCAGTATCATACGCACTGCATATGTCCACGTGTACGCCTCATTGAAACTACAGATTGCATGCTTACATAATTCTATTGTCTATACGCATCATATTGGCCATTTTTACTGTATTACTGAGGTATTCTGGTGACCTACCGTTGAAATTTTTCTTTTGAATTGAATGGCGGGGAAATAATCACATAGAAGAAATATTTCAATACTCCGCATTTAAATGTGCCATCTTCTCACCAGCATGTCCTCGACTTGAAAATGAAAAATGAAGACACATTCACTTTGAAAAATCTCTGCACGGCCATCTTTTGGTGCTTCAAAACATGTCATCATATCGCTGGTTAACTTGTAAGCTTGCAATCCTGCAATGAGTTAACATGTAAAAAGTGTAAGCAATTATGAAATATATTTAACAAATATGAAAAACAGCTAAAATTTATGAAACACATTTAAAGATCTGCATGTATTTTTCGGTAGTTTTCGGTATTTTCGGTATTTTTTGGCAATTTTATGCATTTTCTTTATTTTTCATGTATTTTCATGTATTTTTCATGTATTTTCCTGTTCACATTACTCATTTGTAACAACAATTAACTAATTAATAGATATAAAAGAACAATAAATATTGATGAACCATAAATCTGCCTTCATAATACAAAAGCTGAATAAAATACATCAAAAGATACAAAAATGAAGAAAATAAATAAAAAGATACAAAAATCTCATTCGTAGTTCTCATCATCCGGCTGCTGGCATGGTAGTATGGAAGATATGAATACTGCATCTGTTCCGGGCCTAAAAAAGATATCATCATGTTATCATATGCTGAGGGCCGGCTCTGCTCGATGAAAGGCGTGTCATGACTGCCTTGACTGCTGGACTGCTCAGTCACGTTCGGACCGTACCTGTATTGACTATCATAATCAGCATAGACATCAGAGTGTTTGTACGGTGCGTAATAATCGCCTTGGCTTCCTGAGTATCCACCGGAATAAGATTCATAACCTCCATAATAATCAGAAGCACGTTGATACCCTTGATATTCAGAGTGTCTATCGTAGGCATCGTCCCCCCGTTATTCACTGTGCTGCCTATCATGCTCTCTATACCCATGCGTATCATAAGCATGGTCCACGTCTCTCAGCAGGGCGAACGGATGCCGACGCACCACAACCTTCGTCTGTAGGACCTTGGTCATTGGGAGACGAACCATCATCGCTATCGTGCCGAGCCCGAGTGGCTGTCTTCTTTCGCTTGTACGTGATATTCGCAGGGGCGTGACTTGGCCGCGGCTGGTTGCTTCGTGTACGTTCTGCTTCCGCAAGCGCCTCGTCCAACCAAGGATTGTCTCTGTCATCGAGCACACTGTCTTCTGTCTCCCTGGTCCATTCCTCCAATGGATCATCCTCGTGAAAAATCTGATCCAAATCGATCAGCTGGTGATCGGCCTTCTCGCTCCTTCTCGCATGTCTATGTCGCAGTCTCATATTATAATGCACATAGACCAGCCTTTTAAGGTGTTCCACTGTTAGCCTGTTCCTGGTCTTTGTGTGAATGAGGGAGAAGGTGGTCTAGTTTCGTTCACAGTTGGACGACGAGACAGTTTGGCTCAACACACACACAACTAATCGTGTAAGCGTTGGAGCTTGCTCTAACCCAACGCTATTTCACCATTGAGCTGCAACAAGTTCCAGTGGTCAGAAAAGATGGAATGTTTTATGGGGAACTTATAGAAATCTAAGATCCATATAGATACCTGGAGTGACCCTTGTTATCGCCATTTCCGCCTTAGCGGAGCCGAAATAACCAACTCTCATCTTATAGGCCTCCAGCTACAATTATCAATCATAATTTTAGAATGTAAACTGCTACATCAAATCATATATCAAAATAAGGATATCCGAATTTCATTTACCTCTCTGTCAATGTCAATTTGCTTCGAGATGTCTGGTTCAAGCCTCTCGATCAGCGTCTGAGTCCAACCAGCACCTCGTTGTCGTTTGTTGCATTGGAGGAGTATTGAAAGCGAGGATTCAGAAAATAGCATGCAGCATTAATATCTTGATGTAGCTGCCTATCCCATCTCTTGTCTATCATGTCCCACCATTTTCTGTATCCCCTACCAACATTCGTCCGAATTTCCTCTTTTACACGGTCCATGGCCTCGTAGAGATACCCCATCTCGGCCTTATCATCGCTGTCGACCATTCGAAGAACCTTCACCAGGGGCTCAAATACGGCGATGACATTAGAGATAGTCTGCCAGAATTCATCGCCGTGAATCAGATCGTACACGTTTCCAACCTCCCTATCTTTTGGTTTAAGCCTTGGAAAGTTATCGGAGCAATCCCTGGATGTGATCATTCTCCGTAGGTCATCTCGGTGCGCATACAGAGAGTCCAAAGCAATGAAGTGGGTCGCAAATCTTGTTATCGCGGGCCGGATCAACTCTTTTCCACCCGTCTCTCTTCTCATCAAGCTGAGCACCCATCCTTTGTTGTATATGAATCCTGTTACCATCTGACTTTGTGCGACGATATTTTTGACTACTTCTTTTGCCATGTCAGAAAATATCAAGTCGATACAATGCGCCGCACACGGGGTCCAATACAGATGCTGTCTCTTTCGCATTAGCAGCTGTCCAGCTGACTTGTAGTTTGTCCCGTTGTCGGTAACTACCTGGACTACTCTATGCTCCCCAATTAGTTCTACATATTTGTCCATAAGATCAAATATGCAAGGACCGTTCTGGAATTGGTCGGTTGCATCCACAGAGTCCAGGAACACCGTCCCGTGGGTCGAATACACAAGGAAGTTAATTATCTTCCTTCTGTTTTGTGTTGTCCAGCCATCGCACATCAGTGTGCAACCGTACTCATCCCACTGAACACGAAAAGTTTCTACATAATTTTTGATCTCTTCATACTCCATGTCCAAGTATGTGTGTGCCAGCTCCCAAGCAGTGGGTGGAGCAACGTCACGTCCCGATTCTGCAATAGCATCCACCATGGGCCTGTAATATGGGCTATTGGTCACATTGTATGTGATGTGGTTGAAGTAAAAAAATTTGGCCATAGCTCGGCCGATATAGGCATTGGCATTCTTCATGAAGGTATTCTTTATGGTTGATTGGGATTTACCCTTCTTCGTCTGAGAAAAAGGGTCGGCACCGGGTCTGAGAGCGTCGGCTGGTCTAACGGTTGGCTGAACATCGCGAGCAGAACCGTACGCGAACATACCGGCCATTCGGCCGACACGACTACCCGATCTGGCTAGCCAAGGGGCTCCAGACCCAGACGATCCTGCTCCCATCCTTCTGTTCTCACTTCTAATCTCTTCTTCGACAAGTTCTTGCCTACTTCTTTTAAGAGCTCTTCTAAGGTCCCTCGCCTCCTCGGTCTCATCCTCATCCTCATCTGAGTCATCTGATATTGCCTCCGTCTGCTTTGCCCTTATCTCCTCCTCTATCCTCCTCTTCTCAAATCTGGCTTGTACCTTTTCGGCCTTCTTCTGAAATACGTGTGTTCTCATCTCTTCACGCACTTCTTTAGGTGCCTCGGGGCATGTCAGCACATCCCTGGTAATTCCTGCCAAGTGTTCCTTAAGGCGAGACACGCCTCCATGCATTTCTTTCCGGCAATAGTTGCACCTTACTTGTCTATAGTTTTCTGTGATCATTTTATAGTGAGCCCACCCAATATCCACCATCTTCTCCTTTGGAGTTCTTTGAGACATTTTAATTACTGCACCATATAACAAGGGTTACGATTAATCTTGAAAAAGATTATTAAAGTATTAGGCTTAGATATAGTCGACAGTGTCACATAATCATGATTTGCGTCCTTGCGGTCCAGCGGAACACGGTCAGGGAATTGACTAAGCCAGGATCACTTATACCCAGTCTAGATAGGTTGATCCAGCAAACTTAGCCAAGCACATTGAGCCAGATCATGGTCCATTGAAGGAAACTTATCATTCATATGTTTGCCATCAACTAAAAGGCTTTTGTTAAAACTAGTTAATCCTATCAACTAGTTGAATCCTAAAATTCGAATTTATTATGATTCGTTAATAACTTTTATTAGAGTCCTTATCAACTATAAGGTTTTATTTGTTTCAACGTGCTATCCTAATCATGTATTTGGATTTTAATAGATTCACATCACAACAATTTAAAGTGTACACTTTTGTCAAAATTATTATTAGAAAGTTTAAAATAATAATCGTTGGAAAGGACTACCCTAATCATGAATTAGGTATTTAATAGTTGTAACAATTTACTAAACATAGCATGTCAATCTAAAATGCGTCTCATAAGTTTTAGAAGACTTTTAATGGCTAACCTAATAGGCTTTCTTGAATTATCATATAATATGCAAGAAAATAGAATTACCATTAAAACATGTCAACTAAATTTTATCTCATAAAATTTAGCATGCAGATAAGCAACTTAAATATCACATAAAAAATAACATGCAATTTGTAGTATATCTATTGTTAGAAAATTTTAGTATTTTAATGGCCACCCAATCCCATAAGTACTATTATCAAAATTTTTTAGTATTTTAAGTTCTAACATATTTTAAGTAGCTTCTCTTTTATTTTTAGTATTTTTTCCTCTAACCACGTATTATATGGTAATTAAATTGATGGTAGACAAATAGTATTTTTAAGGAGTCTATATAGCATTTTAGGATTTATTATGTATTTTAAGTATTTTTCTATATTTGTTATGCGTTTTCCGTATTTTTCCGTATTTATTTTGTATTTTAACTATTTTTTGAATTTATTATGTATTTTAAATAGTATCTTTAGGAGTCCATGTATTTTTAGGATTTATTATGTATTTTAAGTATTTTTCTATATTTGTTATGCGTTTTCCGTATTTTTCAGTATTTATTTTGCATTTTAACTAATTTTTTTTTGAATTTATTATGTATTTTAAATAGTATCTTTAGGAGTCAATGTAGTACTTTTAGGATTTATTATGTATTTTAAGTAGTTATCTATATTTGTTATGCATTTTCTGTATTTTTTCGTATTTATTTTGTATTTTAACTAATTTTTCTATATTTATTATGTATTTTAAATAATATCTTTAGGAGTCCATGTAGTAGTTTTAGGATTTATTAAGTATTTTAAGTATTTTTCTATATTTATTATGTGTTTTCCATATATTTTCGTATTTATTTTGTATTTTAAATAATTTTTCCGTATTTATTAGGTATTTTAAAGTAATTTTCCATATTTATTATGTATTTTCCGTATTTTTACTTATTTTTTCGTATTTCTTACGTATTTTACAGTATTTTCCCGTATTTTTATATATTTATTTGTATTTTAAAATAGCAAAACACGCAGTTTCTAATAAGTCCAGTATTTCCATTTATTTACAAGTATGCCATTCTATCTGTTAAGTGTGTTCTCCATCGAGTATTTCCATTTATTTAACATTAATTTCTTTAGTATGTTTTAGTATTTTAGTACCTAATATTTATTACCATTTATTGGTATTTTTATTAGCATCTCTCTAGTATAGGGACTTAAGTACCTAGTATTTTCTGCCAATAATTCCTTTACTTCTATTAGAATTTATTAGTTTTTTTAAAATTAACATTGTTAGAGGCGTAGAGCGTGTGACCCTCATCCGGTTTTTTGACCCGACCCCATGAGCTCGGGGGCGACATTTAATGGGGAAATTTTTCAGAGCTCTGTGGCGACATTTAATGCAGCTTCTTTTTTGTTTTAAGCTTCTCTTTCATTTTAGGAATTTTTCTCTAACCACGTATTATATGGTAATTAAATTGATGTTAGCCATATAGTATTTTTAGGAGTCCATATAGTTTTTTTAGGATTTATTATGTATTTTAAGTATTTTTTCTATATTTATTATGTGGTTTTCGTATTTTTCCTTATTTATTTTGTATTTTAAATAATTTTTCCTTATTTATTTTGTATTTTAACTAATTTTTTCGTATTTTTTGTATAATTTTTCCGTATTTATTTTGTATTTTAAATAATTTTTCCGTATTTATTTTTTATTTTAAATAATTTTTCCGTATTTATTATGTATTTTAAACAATTTTTACGTATTTATTATGTATTTTCCGTATTTTTGCGTATTTTTGCGTATTTGTTACGTATTTTACATTATTTTACCGTATATATATATTTATTTGTATTTTAAAATGTCAAAACACCCATTGTCTAATAAGTCCTGAAATTCTATTTATTTACAAGTATGCCATTCTAATCTGTTAAGTGTGTTCTCTATTAATGGTAAACTTGTAATTATAATGAACACGAAGGTTAGTTTGGTAATTGGCCCAACCGCACTATTTCCAACGGTTTCATTTTATCCCCTAACGTTCAGTTTATTTACAAATATGCCATTAGGCTGGATTATTAGGTTTTTGTATTATGTCAAACTTGTAAATATGCCTATTTATCATGGGCAATTGCGTAATTTGCTTAAAATTATCTAAAACTTACCTTTAATATGTTTTCTTCGACGGAGATCTTTCGCGATCGCTTTGAAATTTTTTCCGCAGCATCGCTCGAAATTATTTCTCCCGCTGCGAAACCCTCGACGGAGCCCTCGTCGCCGCTTCTTCCTCCAATATCGACGGCGCTTCCTCCAATATCGACGACGACTCCTCCAATATCGACGACGACTCCTTCTCTCAGCCTCGCAGCGACGCTCTGACGGTGCTTCCTCCTCTCTCGGAGCTCGACGACGTCTTCTCTCGGCGACTTTGCTTCCTCGTCTCTCGAATCAGTCTCGATGCCGACGTCTTCTCACAGGATCCCTCCGAACTCCGAAGGCAACGAAGGCACGCTCGATGGGATTAGGGTTTTGATCAATGAAATTTGGGGTTTCCTCGTTGTTTAGGTAAGCTGCTAAATCTCCTCTTCCCCTCCTTTTATAATTTGTTCTTATCTCTTCCCGTGAATGGTCACTGTCTCTCCGTGAATGAATACTCACTCCACCTTTTGACCGAACACTCTTATCACCCCGTGAATGAACAGCACACTCCTGTGAATGGGTAATGTTCATTCACGGGGCTGTATGTAGGGATATGGGCTACTGCTTAGGGTTAGGGGCTAGGATTAGGTGCTAGGGGGTTCGTCTTCTTCTCCATCTGTCTTTCTTCACATTTGTCGGCCGAAACCGATACTGGGCGAAACTGTCGGCCGATACCGATTTTTGGGTGACGTTTCGGATCGGTACTGGGCGGTACCGGTCCGATACGCCCGATACCTCTTGGTATCGGGCGATACCTCACACCTTGGTTGGGGGGTTAGGGATAGGGACTTTAGGTGGGAGTTCGACAACGGAAAAAGACAGCGCTGTGAGAAAACTGTGGGCGGCTAGGGTTTTGTGAATTTTTTTAGAGGTTTCATTTTTTTCTTCACATTTTGTCCAAAAAAAGGTTTCAAAAAACTCTAAAAATTACTACAAATTATGAAAATTTTCAAAACCAATTAAATTAATTTTTGTCAAATTTTTTCGACTATAGAATTGTTTGTTTTGATGTTAAATCTGTTAATATGTTTTGGGTTACGGGTTTGTGTGGTTTGAGTTGTTTTGGCCTCGGAAAAATTGTTAAAAATCATAAAAAATCATTGAACCACACAACTGTTCTCCCGCTCATATGTCGATCTTCTGAGACAACACTCCATAGCTCAAGCGGCGAAATATAGATGAATGCTTCCCGTACTTCGGCCATTTATCTAGCAGAGCACAAACATGCATGAATTAATAATTAATCAGAGAAAACATTTTCATGCGGAGGCAATATTTAACGAAAAACTAAATGTGTGGATCGGCCAGTCCCACAAGAAAGAGTCCAAAAAAGTCCACAGTCCAAATTATACAAATTTGCAGCTTAACGAAAATGAAAATTCAACTTTGGAAACCCCGTGGGTCCCATATGATATCTCCATCTTCAAGCATGGCCTCCGTCTCCATGGAAGTTGGTCTTTTTTCTTTGACATTTACATAAATTCCTCACTACAATTTCTCTCAAAAAGAAAAAAGAAAAGTGCGGGAAATAAACTGTGGGACTAAACGGCCGATCCAAAAACCACATTTAGCAATTCATGCAGAAATATTGTGCTCATCAACATTTTCATCAGACATTTTCATCACAGGCATCACATGCATTTAATATTCGCAGAGATGGATAAATAATTTAAACACTTAATAATTATTGGACCACTGGGCAACGTCATACACCGTTAGGATATGTTACTAACGGCAGAGCGGTCGCAGGATCTTCCTAATTATTAAGTTTTAAATACAATGCACAACCACGCATATAATATCCAACAGAATATACCAGAGATGCAAAGCATGTAAATATGATTTTTGCAGAAAAAATCATTACAATGCAAAGGTTGTAAATTGAATGGGTTTACTCAATTAAATTGATTAAGAGCCCAAAATAAACATTTTCTTTGTCAGAGGGAAAAGTTTCCCTCATCATCCCAAAAGCCCCCTCCAGAATCCCCAAAAAGTCCTCGCCTGCCCGATATTTGTCCCGTAATTTACCGTGATTTTTCACGAATATTTTGCCCTTAAATCCCCTTTTTAAATTAATTTTTAGGCTAACAAGTTGCCTTTTGAGGCGAGTTTATAGCCCTTTGCCTCCCCCATTTTTTTTCCAGATAAACCAGCCTGCGGGCCTGAAGCCCGCAGTCGACCTATGGGCTTCAGGCCCATAGGCTTTTCTTTTCTTTTTTTTTTTGAAATCTGTGGGCCTGAAGCCCACAACAGGTCTGTGGGCTTCAGGCCCACAGACTCTGATTTTTTTTGTTTTTCTTTCTTTTTTTTGAATTCTGTGGGCCTGAAGCCCACAGATCTGCTGTGGGCTTCAGGCCCACAGATCTGGATTTTTTTTTTTGAAATCAAGGGTTTCATGTGGGGGGCCGGCGCCTTCGCCGCCCCCTGCAGGGGGGCGCGGCCGCCGCCCCCTGCAGGGGGCGCGGCGGGGGCCGCCCCCTGCAAGGGGGAGCGCCCGCCGGGGCCGCCGCCCCCTACAGGGGGCGCGGCGGGGGCCGCCCCCCTGCAGGGGGGAGCGGCCGCCGGGGCCGCCCCCCCTTGCGGGGGGGGCGGCCTCGGGGGGCCGCCGCCCCCTGCGGGGGGGCGCCCCCCGCAGGGGGAAGCGGCCTCAGGGGCCGCCGCCCCCTGCGGGGGGCGGGGGCCGCCGCCCCCCCTTCAGGGGGGAGCGGCCAGGGGGCCGCCGCCCCCCTTGCAGGGGGAGCGGCCAGAGATGAGGGAGGGGGGGTTTCCGGTGAGGTTTGGGGGGGGTCCGGTGACGGCTAGCCGCCGGAGGGTTCAAAATTAGGGGTTTTACCCTAAAAATTGAGTTTTTGGGATGCAAAATCCGTCGTTTTCAAGGCGACGATGAATCCCCATGACGATCTGCGAGATCTAGGGGAGGGGCAATCATACGTATGATTAAAAATATCGTTTTTAGTATTTTTACCTCTATATCCATCCTCCGGATATAGTGACGGTTGCTCGAAGCCCTACGCGGATGACGACCCTTGATGGAGGAAGCCTAGCACCGCGCTTGTGGATCTCCCGTCTCGCCTTCGCAACGAACGGAAAGAAAATTTTGTGGAAAAGAAAATTTTTTAGAGTCGTGCTGATAACGTGTTATGAATCAACTACTGGGGGAGGAGCCCCCAGCTCTTTATTTATAGGCAATTGGGGAATACAGATATGGGCTTACAATGATATGGGCCTATCTCTAGGATAGCCCAGAATCTCACCCAACTACGGTTAAATAACCGTTCACAACAAAAAAAATATTTTAAAATCGTAAAAAATATTTTTCAAAATAATTTAAAATTATTTTCATAATATTTACATTATGACATATGTGTTGACGAGATCAGACCGTCACACCTTTAAAGACTATAGTCATAGCCTAGTTAAGCTTAGGTCCAGCTTCTTAATGGAGTCTGTACAAGTTTAAGTTGGGTTCAGACCTTAAACCAAGTCCAACAATTACACCCGAGTAGTAATCTAACTTGGTTGTACTTGTCATGATGGTTAGTTCGCATGTTCATTGTATGTGAATAATTATGAAAAATAAAAAATATTTTTTTCTCAACTCTCAATGTCTCTTTTGTTTTAGGTTAAAAAGATACTCATGACATTTTGTTGAGTTCAATAGCATTAAAAACTGTCACTGATCTCATTTAAATGTCTAATTTTGTAAGCATGGACATTTAGCAATAGTATCTTATGTCATTGTCCAACCCCTACGCGTTGGCATCATATACAATCAATAAGTAAGATAATAAGCATATCAAGCATCATTATAGCAAGCATCATTATGTCACATTAATAGAACTTTTTAACAATGCAATGTTTAATGACTAAGACATCAAATTCAGCCAATTAAGGCATATTGTACAATACACACACAAATTAATAAGACGAATTAAATGGCATATGTTCACATGGTGTAAAATGGTTACAAATATCTCTTAAGCATAATAAATGTAAAGGAGAACTGCGATGTTGATCTAAATGAAAATTCCTAAAAATCTACATAGCCTTAAATGTAACGCCCCGCTTCCCAAAGGCAAGGGAAGCGAGAATGTTACTAAGGTCCGCATGAACTAGGGCGGTGAAGCCCGAGTTCATTAAGCGTCTGTGACAACAACCGCGCAGAATTCTTGCATGCATTAGAACAATAAGAACATTCATATAATTAAAAGCCACATCCAGAAATGTTCGTACACGAAATAAAATGACAAGGCCTCAGCAGGGCCAAAAGAATTACAAAGGAAACATACTCTAAAACAAGGAACTAAAAGCAAATCTAAAGGGAAGCGGCAACAGCTCAGGTCTCTAGTCCTCCACAGGGAGCGACTCAGCGTCAATGACAAACTCCTGGCTCTCTAGGTCAGGCGTCTCAAGCAAGTCCTCCTGGTACTCCTGCTCGTGATCTGACATACATCCCAAAAAATGTTAGCAATGGTCTGCAAGCCAAAGTGAGACGACCAAAGGCAAGGTGTACGAATGCTAATAATTTATGAAGCATTAACAGATTGTACAAGTTATCAGCAGCATGGCAGTGCTAATGAATATAAAGCAGACATGTAGTTCTAACGTGCGAATGAAGTTGCAACAATTTCTTTCTAGTTTCATGCAATGTTTTCTATCATGCTTATGGTTCTCGCCTTTAAGTTGTGATAAGTGAATCATTCTTCTCACGGGGGTATAATCGTGATTGATGCTAACCCACCGTATAGGTGGTGCTCTTGAAGAGAGGATTTTTTATACGCTTAGTGGCCGCTCAACCCTAACATTACCCAAAAATGTGCTGAAACCCGGGCCAGCCTAAATGAGTCACACGAGTTCACGAGTTCGCCTTTGAGGCGTACGAATTCACGAATTCAAGATTTTCAAGTTGTTCCACTAATGTCCAATATAATGACGTGTGTACAAATAAACCGTGGAGCATATGGTCATGTTAATTTCAGCAATTTCATGAATCACAACTTTCAAAATAGTTTAAACAATGAAGTCAAAGGGGTTGTTTATTAAACATGATGCAGTCCCGTATTTTTCGTTATTTATTCTTGAATATTAAACATGCGATATTTTATGTCAATATGTCACAAATTAAGTATGGGTCGTCGTGGTATTTTTTGTGAACGTCATTTCACGGGTCAAATTCTTGTTAATCAACTTTAAGTGAAAAAGAGCATTTAAACATTATACTTCAAAAATTCATAACAATTTGCACACTTGCCTTTCTTCGATGAACTTGGTGTCGTTGGGTTCGTCTTGACAAGCACTACGCTACGGTACAACCGGTTCTCTGGTTTGATTAAACATATAACAGAATTAGGTTCTTTCTGTCGTGTTAGAATATTAAACAACTATTACGACATCTAGTAATCCGTTTTTATTAGATTTTCTATCCTAGGATGTGGTTAATAGTTTAGTAAGTGATAGATCTACTAATCGTTGACACAACGAAGGGTCAACACGCAGCGAAGGGCAACGGCGACGCGTACGTCTTCAAAACAGTGACGCGCACAGGAACTTGCTACGGTAGGGAGCTGTTGGAGCGGACATCGGCGTCTGGAGGCTGTCGACGGCCTGTTGCAGGCTGTAGGGTGGCGCACGGCAGTTGAGAGGGCCTGCAGTCGTCAGAGAGGCTATCGGTGGGTGTTTTGGAGATGGGAGAGGGAGCTGGCGGCCTGGGGGAGGTTTTCTGTGCGGCCTGGGGTTGAGGAGGTGAGAGGGGAGGAGGCGCATGCGGCCTGGGCGCTTGCGCGGCTGAGAGGGGAGGTGGCCGCGCGTGGAGGAGGTTGCAGGCGGCTGAGAGATGAGGGGAGAGGCACGACTTGGTGGCTGGGTTTGAGGCGAGGTGAGAGAGGGTCGAGGGTGGGGAAACGCGCGTGGAGGAGATGATGGTCGGAGGATGGCTGGGCGCAGATTGAGGGTGGCTGGAGGTCTGCAGGGTGCGCG